>JALBCR010001255.1:0-175901 GCA_030710515.1 Abscondita cerata
CAGTAATACTTCGTTCAGTTACGTATGCTATTTCAAATATCCTGTTTCCTTCTCTTTCCGTTCTCGCCCTCCGTTCTTATTCTAGCCTGTGGCTCATTTTCCTTTTCCTTCATGTCCCTTCTCAATGTCCTTGCATCTTTCTTTTATTTCCTCAATACATCAATTTGTCTTCTAATGTTTTAATTTTTATTATTATTTCTTTCCGTATTTCTGCTGCTTTCTCTGACTTTCCATCCCCTTATACTTCTTATTTATTTCTTTATATCTATTATAGAAAGCACAAACTGTTTCTGATGTAGTATAATCTTTGTTTAAATATTTGTTTTAATTGTTTTAAATAACTTTTAATTTGCTAAATATTTACGAATTTGAGTCGGGTACTATTATTTAAGAATGTTAATGACACGTTTGTAAGGTTGTAAATTATATATTCTACTCTCAACACCTTTTTTTAATACGAATCTTTATTACGTATGTGTGATATGATTGAAATTGCGCTTGTCTTTCTAGATTTTTCAATATTGTGTAAATCTGTTATTGGTAGTTTAATGAAGAAGACGGTTTATTGATTATATTTTCTTAGCTTTTACTTTTGTCTTGTATAAGTACCACTTTATGTATCTATATTTTCAGATACACAGCACAAACTGATTTAAATGAGTCAAATCAAAAAACATCAGTAACATCAAGTGAAGATTCTGCAAGTGATTATGTAGTGCCAGCCGACGGATGAATAAGTATACCTAAATGAATACCAAACATAAAGTTTTGTGTTTTCACAAATCCCAGCTTCAGACGCGTCGGTTTCAACTGAAATATTTCAAATAGGTATAAAAATATAATTAAATAATAGATTTCTAAGAGAATTTAATACAAATTAATAAATATGTACAGTCTATTGTGCACATACAATTTATTATAAAGTATTTTCAGATACATAAACGTAAGTGAATCAAAACAACACGAAACAAAGTCAGAATTAAAAATCTGTAAGAAGAAAGTTGAAGAACTTGGCAATACTAGCAACGAAAAAGCAAGAAGAATAAAGAAAATTAAGTACTTTTGTAAGAATTTTGTGACTTGGAAGTGCATAATTTGCAAGACACTTAGAAAGATTAACATTATGATGAATTGCAGTTCAAAAATTTAATCATTTGGAAAGAAAATCCCTTACGAACGCAATTAATTAATAAGATAAGAAAGAAGGTGATTTTATCCATGGAACGTTGATTCGTTCAGGAGGCG
Organism: Abscondita cerata; assembly: GCA_030710515.1. NCBI lineage: Eukaryota > Metazoa > Arthropoda > Insecta > Coleoptera > Lampyridae > Abscondita > Abscondita cerata. Next base: position 1,246 of record JALBCR010001255.1, read on the forward strand.
ATCAGTCGGGGAGACCAATAAAAATGATATTTTACCGTGTATTCATTGTAAAGGTAAACCAAAATCAAGTTTACGGAGACATATTAAAAAATATCACTTTAATAAAGATGTTAGAACTTCAAGGCGTTATCAATCAGAAGCACAAACCCTATTATGTCAAAATTATGGACCTAATGACCCATTAAGAAGATCAGGTGTTCTAAGTTCGCTCCAGGCCGATGATATCTCATTAGTGGTTAAAAAAGACAAAATTATTTGCGAGTTGGCTAGAAGATATTTATTAAAATGTCATCGAGATAAGCATTTAATATTAGTTGCTAAACGACACATGAGATTGATTAGCTCGATCTTACAGAGTTAGAAAGAGAACAACAATAAACTTACATTGTTTATTGTATTTTACATCCATCAAAGTTTAAAACATTAATTCAAGCCATCAACTAAATCTATTGGAGGGTATGATGCAAATACCATGTTAGTTTTTTATTATTATTTTAGTTGTAAAAGAGCAAAATTTTATTATGCGTTTATTAAGCGAACAAAGAACTCTACTCTAACAACGACAGACACATTACTACTTTTGCTGTTAACCTTAGCTTGCGCTACTAATAAATTAAAACAGTTTTATTTACTGAATTTTAACAATCTCAACACTTCCCCTTAAACTAAACTCATTTTTTTTTTACATTTTAACTTAAAATGTTTGATTATACAATTTCTTAAGCAAATAAACTTATTGCTATCTAATGGTTTTGTAAATATGTCGGCAACTTGTTCCTTTGTGTTACAGTATTTTATATTAATTATATTGTTAATAATTTGTTCGTGAATAAAGTGAAATCACATCAATATGTTTGCTTCGACGATTTACAATACCATTCTTAGCTAATTCAATTGCGCTCTTATTATCTACGTTTTATTACTGCGTTAATTTTTGTATTTTGCAGTTCTTCATATAAATTCTTGAGATAAATTAGTTCTCTACAACATTCGGCTGCAGCAATGTATTCCGCCTCAGTAGTAGATAGTGCAACTACAGGTTGCTTTCTTGCGCACCAACTGATCGGTCCTCCATTATAGAATATTACGTATCCGGTAGTGCTTTTCCGGCTTTCTTGATCACCTGCGAAGTCGGCATCGCTAAATGCAGTCAGTTCACATTCTGTATTATTTCCTTTCTTATACTTTAATCCGTAATTTTGGCTTCCTTTTAAATATTTTAAGATGTGTTTCACATTTGTTACGTCACCTTTGAGTTGGTTTTCCATGTATCGACTTACAAAATTTACCGCAAAGCTCAAATCTGGACGTGTTTTATTTGTTAGAGTAGAAACAAGCTCCCTATTAATTCGCGATAAGGAAACGTATTATTCGTCTCTTTATCACGTTTAACATCACCATTTGTTAATGGTATTTTTGTTGAATTGCAATCTTGCATTTTAAATTTATTTAACACTTGCGTTACAGTTTCCATTTGATGGTGTCATTGATTCGTTGTCTTGTGTATTATCGCAATTCCCAGAAAAGAATTCGTAGGATTCTTACTAATTTTTATTTTAAAAATTGTCTTATAGTTTTAGTAAGAACGTTTTAATTTTGTGTTCGTTATTTTCGATTATTAATCCGTCATCCACATATATTGCCAATAACATTGAACTATCACTCGTTTAAAAATACACTGGTCGATTTTAGAGTTTCAAAGTCATTGTTTTTAAGAAATTGCTGAAATGCATATTCCCTTTGCGGAGATTGTTTAAACCGTATAATTTTATTTAGTTTGCATATTTTTATTATTATCATACGTATAACCTTGGGGTATTTTCATGAAAATATCTTCATTTAAATCACCATACAAGAAGCTGTCTTTATGTCGAACTTGTAAATTTTAGCGTCTTGTTTAGCTGCTATCGCCAATATTAATCTTATCGCACTTATACTCACTACGGGATTATAAAATGTTTGAAGACTTGAGTAATCACAATTAACTTATTTTGTTCACACCCCCGCACAACTAACCTTGCTTTATATGTGTCATTGTCTTTTTTATTTTAAATACCCATCGATTACTTAAAATTTGTTGACCTTCGTTATCATTTTTATTCACTAATCTCAAGTGTTGTTTTTCTTTTAAGGAGTCCTTTTCCTTCTTGTATCGCCTTCAGCCAATTTTTCTCGGTCTTCTCCGTTTGTTGCTACTTCATTGCTCAGCAACGCGTAATTTTCATATTTAATTGGGAGACTTTTAATTCGCTTTTCCTTCCCTAAATCTTCCATCGAATTATAATTGTACAGCTTCTTGGTGCCAGTGACGGCTCCTCTGCACATGTCGTTTCCTACAGTATCGCGTACGTTTCGCTGGCATTATCGTCGACCTCGAAATTATCCGCATGTTTTAAGGTGGCGTTTGAAATGATGTTTTAGACGTAAAATGGGGCGAATTAATTCTAGATAACTTCATAGGTAATCGTTTTCATGAGTTTTTATTGAATGAAATTGTTGTTTAAGGTTTTGCTAAATCCTAAAATAAATTTTAAACAAAAAAGTACGAGTAGGTTACCAGAAAAATGGCACAAAGAGCTCTATTTTCAGGCTTTTTTTAAATAAAAAACAGATGAAATTTTATTTGTATATGAATAAAATGAGTATCAATACTTTTTATGGTTACCATGGATTATGTTAAGCATACGTTTAACGGAGAATTTCTTACAAATAATTATAAAGTTATCAAAGAAAATCATTTTTGGGGTGACATCTATTGGCCAGAAGTGTTACACATTTTAACGCTAATTTGTGACGTGCTATTTTTCAAATCTGAGTTTAGCATTTTGATAGTAGATGTCACACAGTTAAAGTAAAAATTGAGAGCTAATATTCAAAACCACGTCTTAACGTTATGTTATCTTAAATTAAGAAACAAACAAACATTAAATTTGCCATTTTTATTATACCACCACTTTCATTTCAAGTCATTTTGACAAACAAAACGAATAAAAAATGAGTTGTGATAAGTTAGTTGCAATCTTATTCTTAAATTCCAATCAGCAGGAAAATAATACTAAGTTATTCCTAGTTTAACTGAACTTGAGTTCTAATAATAACAAAGTTAGCAATAAAACATCTAAACAGGGTGTATACTGCTTTTAGGAAACAAATTTTTAATAAAAGTTGACTATTTCACCAATCCGAGTTAGATAATTCCTAAGTTTAAGTAAGTGAAGTGGAATTACCTGATTCTGAACGCACTCCATGTCAAAAGTTCTACGGCGTTACCCATTTTCTGCTGATTCTTGATAAAAGTAATAGGAGACAAGTTTGATTTTAAACCACTATATATTTTGAGACAAAGCTATTTACAGTTAACTTAAAACTATTGACAAACGAGATAAAGGCAGATTTAAAATTAAAAACCGAACCGCTTATAATGGTAGTCTATGCATGAATAATTTTATGCAAATGAGCCAATATCTTTGGTTTGTTTCACAAACATTGCATTTTTACTACACGTGCGCAAAATTTTCGTTATAGAAAGTTGCTTCTATTTTCTTAAGCTCTTTTTGTAAGAGTATATTTTCTCGTTCTTCTATTGCTTTTAGAATATAAGGCGGGTCTTTGCATTTCTTATTCAGTCGAATATTACCTCGAATTAATTCCATTAATATGCATTCTTGTAAAATTTGCACAGCGTTGGAACCATTTCGTTTTTCCATAAATCGGTGTCTTTTTAATTTCTTCTACATGAAGTGGCTTATCATCATTACAATAAACAATGAAATAGCATGCATCCTTATTGCAAATGTTTAATTGACCTTGAATCTAAAAAGTATCACTGAAAAATCCAAATAATAAATTACTCTGCATTATACCTGGTAAAAGTAATTATGTTGGCGTTTTAATCGTAACTGTCCATCAACAATACCTAAACATAGTGAAGTATCACTCGCCGCTTCTTCTAATGTTTTTCCAGACTTATGTACTTTGTATAAACATTTTACTTCCACTAAGTGTGTTGTCCCTACCAGACCTAAATAAAGAACAATTATAATACTTAAGTTTTATCAAATTCATAATATACCATCTGGGCTTGCAGCAAGAAAACCATAATCAACATCGATAAACAATCCAGCTGGAAGAACTTCTAAATTATATAGTTTAGAAAACATATCCACAGCAACTTTTCTCGCCTTTTTCCAAAATCAATTGCCTCTGAATAAAACATTTTCGGGTAGAGTATGGTTTTCACCAAATTATGACATGGTGTCCATGCCCTCCTTTTCATTACACTTCCAAAATTAGAAGCAGTCAAGCGGTCTCTCCGTTCAACTTCATAAAAGGGATTACCAAATTGCCCAATCGTATTGTTGGCAATCTCTATTTGCTCCTCAGATGTAATCTGATAAAACAAATGTGAGCGTTGACGTTAAACGTGCTATTGAAATGCGTACCTGAAGTTTGTCAAGAATTCTCTGGCACTCGGTTTCCATTCCTATTGGTTCTAGTTCAGCTTCTTCGGCATTGGGACCATAATCAATATTGACTGTTTTTCTAACTTGTGGTTTCTCTGTACGTCAGTGTCCTGAAACAATTTCCTTTTAGTACGCCTGTGATTAGCACTAATTGTTTGTCTTTTAATAAAATCTTTAAAATTTCTTCCAGGACTTTGATTCAGAAACGTTTTCCAAGGTCTATAGTGCCATCCAACCCCTTCATTATAACGTAAGCTAGCCAACGTAGCTCTTCTTGAAAAGACCCTCTTTGAATAAAATTTAGTCTTTTACCACTATTGAATCTTGCAACAATTTGGCATAAAAACTTCTGCTCGATTATTTGTTTCGTTATCAATCAATCTACTTGACTTTTAAAAAGAGGATCCATTGCAACTATATAAAATATAACATCTTTAATTAAAGAACTAAAGAAAATGTAGTAGTAAACATACCCGTAATATGATTATACATTGCAGTAGTTTTTAACTGTTCTACATCATTGATTCATTCTCTCCCACTGTGTGACAATAATAGTCCTTACATTTATTATGTTTGCCAAATACGTGTTCTGTAACATTCTTAAAATCGTCGCATAAATTGGAAACATCTCGATTCAAAGAGTTTTCATACATTATACGCTGTATAGTCTTCTCTATTTCTTTAATTTTATGTTGTGTCAACAACTTTCGTCCATCTTTTGAAATTGAAGAATCCTTCTTCAAATTATACAGCGCCTTTGTCACATTTTTAAGTAAATGATTTCTACATTCTATTTTTTGGATTCTGCGTCCATACTGAACCTTTTCTTTTAGTCGTGCATAAACACTAGCATCTCCATCAGCAATAAATTTCAAGTATTTTAGGCCATGAATTTCCTCACTGCAACTAAATCCTTCAACCATGATGTCTGGTTCCATTGCTGAAGATGAACCAACCCAATTTTAAAACATAAATGGTCCTTTACCATTATGTTTTTATTTTCGGCACGATGCACATACACAGCAATATTTATTCCGGACACTAACAAAAGTACCTTGCCTGTGTTTTTCCCAATAATAACACCCTATAAAAAATTATTTGACTATACAAAATTAAATAAAACATTAACATACAACACCACTTGCTGCGTTGTATGAATGCCCATAACTCCTCTTACTCCAGCCTCCATCGAGGTACACTGTTATCCATGGCACACCATCCTCATCTAGTTGCCCATTCTCAATTGCAATTTGCCTTTCTTCTTTTCCAGCTTCTAACATTTCTTCAGTTAACTGTTCATCCCACACCTTTGTCACTTTATTTTCGATTGATGAAAATAAATGGTAAGTAATAGGTGGTATATCTAACACAGATAATAGTTCCAATAAATGACCGTATGTTGACCCAGTAGCTAATGTTCCCCAAACAGCTCCCGTATTGATTTTTGATTCATTTAAGTTTGGATTTTCTGTACTAAACTTGTACTGCCTTTCACATGTGTCACATGCTAAAGTAATAATACTAACTAATCCCATGCGACGATTTTCTTCTCTGATTGGGAATAAAGTACCTTGTGTACATGTTTGATTATGTTTTTTTGAAGAGGTAATGCCCAACTTAGTACATAATTCAGATCTACTATTCGATTACCCTTTATGACATTCGGCATTTCATCACCTTTCTCCACATGCAATGAATGTTCCATAATACTAAAATGAAAATATAAAATGATTATGTCACATATTTACCAAAACTTAAAGTTACATTCACTCAGTCATATTTAGATGTACTTGCCTATCATATTCATTTTGGTAATAAACGTATAGTCCATCTCAGTACTAGTAGATGGTTGTGCTTCAATGCATCCCTCCATTGCAGATGCAATTATATTACTTTGTAATGAAGTATTTTCCGAAACAACTCTTCTTGAGTACGTTGCACTTGGTTGTAAAACAGTTAATTCACCGGAAGTATCGGAATCTACTTCTCCAATAGTTAATTCACCTGCTCGCAAAGGAAATGATACAGTTGCAGATGAATCTATTGCCATTTCAGCGTTTTTATTAAATATGTTTGCTTGCTTATGTCGTTTTTTAAGAGCACGTGATTTGCTGGTGCGTTTTCTTGTCCTGCTAGGTGGTGGCTTTCTTTTTGGTTTCTGAGAATCCATGTTAGTGTATGCTTGATCTGAACTGTAAGAAATATACATTTTAAAAATTTAGGAAATCTGATTTTTTGGTAAGGAAACATAATAGATACTTCATTTTTGTGCTGCCCGTAGGGAATTTCATTTACTTGTACCCGGATAAATTGCAGTACAAATAATGTAATAAAGATTCAATTGTGGGTGAGTTCCGAAATGTGTAATAAGTGCTGATGCTACTGCTGCTAACAGCACTGAAAATTGTAGTTTCGATATAACAAAGTAACTGACACAAATATCCTTTCGGAATGCTAGTTAGTAAATTTCCCCAAAAAATGTCATTTTAGATTCTAACTTCAATATCTAAAACTCCATCTTTGCAATAAAAATTACATTCCGGATCAATAAGAGTATACATACTAGTTTCTTCCATTGTGCATGACACTTACAAAGACAAGAAGTCTTCTTGTTTACAGGTTTTATCAGAGAAACAGTTGAAACAAAAAACCAGTTCTCGATTGAAAAGACACTGGACGCAAACGAATTACTGATGGTACACTACCTGAGAAATTTATGTGGAAACAGCAGTCGTAGCAGTCAATGTTATTGCAAATGAAAGTATCCAGTCAGTAATTTCTGCATACTGATAACAATTTCGGAATAGAATTTAGCCCGATCAGTACTGTTAGCACATTTCGGAACATAGCCTGTATAACATATGTTCTTGACAGCTTAAAACACTATAATAGATAATTTTTTCCCTTACAGGCAACACAAAAAAGATTTAAGAACACTACATCATGACACACTTACCTAGAACTTTTGGGAAGAATTTTTAATCACTTATTATAATTGTCAATATAAATTTAAAGTTTAAACGTAATCTAACCTAACCACTACGCTTAAGAACTACATATAACACTAACAGAATTGTCCTTCACTCTTCACATATGTTTATCAAGTCAAGTACGATTTCTATCAATGGTTCTTTATTGTTATTCTCGACACCGTTACAAAAATATTCAAAACTGTTGCAGTTGCAAAACTCATCATAGACCATAGACAAAACACTTGCGCAACAAACTCATGTTCAAGAAAACTAATAGAATTTGATTTTCAAGACTTTATTCACTATGAAATCTGAATGATAGCTGTTACAAAACTAATGTACACATTTACATTCACTCCTATTTATACAATATTGTAACTTGTAAACATTTTAGGGGCGCATAAAAGTACAATTTGTGTTTATATTCTAACAAAAAACAATTTTCTAAACATTTTAATAAAAATTATTGATTTATGTGTTTTGGTTTATTTAAACAGAATATCTACTCACCCGGTTATATAAAAATCAAACAAAAACGTTTTAATAACTACAGACCCTTAGATTTAGTGAACCATATTATTGCCTTCCCCTTTTAATTTTTTAAATCACCCAATACAGTTCGTGTTAATACTTTATGGTATATTATTTATTGCATCAAGCGTTTCTTCAAAACAGTGTTATTTTCTTTAAAATTTGTAAACAAAAATCAATAAACCGCTAGCACACCACTATAAAAATCACAACAAAAAAGTAGATTTATTACGAACATAAAGTTAAGCGCGCTTTCGATTCTCTGATATTTTTTTAAATACTAATTTGTTCGGGTTCAGAGTACATCCTAAAATTCACACACTTACACAAAAAAATTAGGCACAACTTTTCATAAACTCTACCCTCAATTAATTTATAAACGTTGTCTACAAAAAAAATGCTGATATTGCCACATTATTTAATACCCGAGATGTTCTCGCACGCCGAGAAAGAATAAGCTATATATAATTATGAAGCTATTCTTGTCAGATTTTTGTATTGTGCTGTCATTCAACCGCGAACCAGCACACCAAAACTTTGTACCAACTATTTCTGTTAGAGTGCACATCCCTGACACAGACTGACGGTACAGTACAAAAATACCTCCGTCATCAATCCCGCCAAAACAAAATTTGGAAAAGCATCAAAAGTAATCAAAAGGTAATTCTTGCTACATCTATGGAGTAAAAGCAGTGTTGCTAGTATTGTTGGTTGCCTATAATATTGCTAATTCCATTTAATTGAATTCAATTGCCATCTTAACATTTTACGCTCAGGGAATATTTTCATCAAAAGCCGGGTCCAGACGAGTGTAACGTGTAATGTAAGATTACGTGTAATTTAGCATCAACAGTGTGGACGGCACACGAACTCTGTGAACGCGAAAATATTTCAAAAGCTGTTTCCACTCAGTTGCTACGAACATGCCGAATTGGAAGGTCGTGATAGCTGGTGCGGCTTTTATTTTCATGTATTTACTAACTGAAGACCGCAAAACTCGGAAGCGTCGATGGTGGAAAACTAATTTGTATAAAAGAAGATCTTCTTTACTTGTGGAACTAAAATCTCAACATATAAGTGGTCAATATAAAAACTTTACCCGGATGTCGCCTACTGACTTCGAATATTTGTTAACAATCATTGCGCCTAAAATATCAAGACAAGACACTATAATGAGATCTGCAATTTCGCCGCAAGATAGACTGGCTCTAACACTAAGATTTTTGGCAACAGGAGATTCATTTACAAGCCTTCAATACACCTTCAGAATTTCAAAACAGTCAATGTCTTGCATTGTACCAGAAGTTTGTGAAGCGATTATAAACTCATTGAAAGAAAACATTAAGGTGAGTTTTACATATTTTTATTTATTTATTAAAATAACAAATTAAGCTATTGTATTAAGTAGGGTAAGCAAAATTAAAATTATTCCAAAATTAAAATTAGAAAATTAAATCAAATTGTATCTTCAAATCATGTAGTACAAAAATTTATTCTTTCAAATCAGGTCATTCACAAAATCTACATCTTCATATGAAGTTTGAGATAATTCTGAGGAACAGGTGAAGCATATGGAGCAGTAGGGCAACTTGTCTGATTCTGACCTGTTGAATACCCTGAAGTAAGTTCTGAGCGATTAGACAAAGAAGGTGGTTCATTGCAGTATCTTGATGAAGGAATCGAGGCGTGTTGTATACGGCTTTGAATATTACGTCCATTATTGCTCGCTGCACGGCATTTTTAGTACTTCTGTTATATTGTTGCATCTTGCTGCATATAAAATTTGAAAAGAAAAGGGTTTCACTGTCAAAATCGTTTGGATTATTGTTTCGGGGTTCAGGAGTATGACTAGAAGCAGCACTCTTAAGCAGGCCAAGAGCCTCGAAAGCATACCCATTTTTATTTTCGTCTGATTTCTTTTTTTTAGGGGCCTGACCAGTTGGTGATATAAATTCTGAACTGTTATCATTTTCTACACTTGTAGATGCACTCTGTTCCGGTTCATTTGTAATCTGTAATTAAAAGAAATTCATTGTTTCAGCTGCCAAAAACAGAGTCAGAATGGATCCAGATCTCAAACAGATTTGATGAATTGTGGAATTTTCCCCATTGTGCGGAGCCATGGACGGTAAACATGTCATTCTCGAGGCTCCGGTACATAGTGGCACAGAATATCGTAACTACAAATCGAATTTCAGTATATTGATGTTTGCTTTAGTAGACGCGGAATATAATTATAAATTTCTGGATGTCGGATGTCAAGGCCGCATTTCAGATGGTGGAATTTTAAAGAAACTGAATTATATAAAAAACTAGAAAATAATTCGTTAAGATTGCCTGCACCTGAAGCACTGCAAGGTAGAAACAAAGTAGTACCATATGTTTTTGTAGGAGACTCTGCCTTTCCTTTACAAAACAATATAATGAAACCCTATCCAGGAGAATACCCCAAGGGATCGCCGCGAAGAATTTTTAATTACCGGTTAAGCAGAGCTCGCAGGATTGTAGAAAATGTATTTGGTATCACAGCATCTGTGTTCAGAGTTCTACGAAAACCTATGCTCCTTCAGCCCAAAACCGTGGAGACTATAGTAATGGCTATTGCACACTTGCATAATTTTTTGAAACACGGATTCATCTAAAACTTGTATGCACCCCCTGGCTCACTTGACAGCGACCAAAACGGAAGATTATGTGAAGGTAGTTGGCGGAGAGATTGTGAAATGTCATCTTTACTTCCATTGAATAATGTACCTAGAAGAGCTGCCTCAACGGCAAAACAAATTAGGGATGAGTTTAATGACTATTTTATGAACGAGGGTACAGTTTCTTGGCAGAATACATATTGTTAAGTTTTTTTTATCAAGTCGAAGGAAACTAGTTCAATGCAGTTACCTCTGTGTTGCGTCGTTTCCTTGGATTATTTCGATCTCTAAAATGCCAGCGCCTCGTAAGCAAACCATGTACTTTTGTACGTTTCATCCCCACCTGTAAAATAAATTACAATATATATTATATTTATATTTCAAATGGGTACTTGGAGATGAATAATAAGAACAAGGCTTGTTTAACATTTTTAAATAAATATTTTTTCAAGGTGTTCCCTCGTCAAAACGTAAATCAATCCGAATCGTTCTTTCATTCACTTGTTCTCATCCCTAAAATCTAATGTCAAACTTCCATGACGTTGATATAATCTGTGGCTTTAAGTCTTGTTGGAATTACGAAATATGCAAAATAAATGCATTTTTTACAGTGAATTTACAAATATTCTTAGTGAATATCAGTGAATTGAATTGAGTATACAATAGAATATAGTAACATATAATGTATAGTAAAATATAGTAGAATATAGTAATATAGTGGGTATACAATAGAAGTAATAATTGTACTAATAGCAAGTAAGTGATGATACCTAAGTAAAAACTAAATTAATAAATAAAAGTGTGTAATATGTAAAGCAACAGAAATTTATAATAAAACATACCTTTTCGGAACTATGGCTCTTCTTTACTTTTTCTTTTTCTCTTCGATGTGAAGCAAGCAAACTAATCATTTTGTTTTGCATTCTTCTACATCTCTTTCCAATGAATGAGCAATATCACTCCAAGCATCGTGTTTCAGATTTTTTTTATAGTATTGCGGGTTTTTGGATCCCAAATAACAGGTTTTTCTTGATACAAACTAATAAGTTCAAGCGATTGTTCGTCACTCCACATCATGAACGTACATACGACACAACCGTCACGAACGCCGTCCAAACGAGCACTGCGAGCGTCTTTGTGTCCGCGCGAAAAACCGACAGCCGATGGATCAACCCCGAGCGCCGCGCGAGCGTTACATGTAATGCTCGTAGTGCCGTCCACACGTAGAATTCGTGTTACATTACACGGTGGATTACATTACACGTTACACTCGTCTGGACCCGGCTAAACACTACGTCCCTTGCAATGACGATTTCTTGTTTTTACTATCAAATAAACGATAACCAGTTGCGGCATAGCCTACAAAGATTAGTCTTTTACTTCGTTCTTCAAATTTTTTAAATATCCTAATTTTTTGCGAATGCTATCGAACCGAATTTTTTAACACGTTTCAAATCGGGTTTTCTTTTTGTTCCACATTTCGTACGGCGTTGTTGTCCAATAATTTTGTTGGTGACCGATTTATTAAATAAGCTGCCACTCGCATAGCTTCTCCCCACATGTTTTTTATCTAATCTTGAGTCGAATATCAGTGATCTTGCTTTTCCAATAGTGTCCTATTTAATCTTTCAGATTTGCCGTTTAATTGTGGTGAATATGGTACCGTGTAATCTAATGTTATTCCTTTACGTCTACACCAATCTTTTAAATCTGTATTTGTGTATTCTTTCCCGTTATCGCATCTTATTTTTCCTGTTTTAGTATTCCATTTAGCTTCGGCTTCGTTTATGAAATCTTTAATTGATTCACTCGCTTCGTGCTTCGACCGTAATAGTTGGATTGTTGAAAAATGTGTGTAGTCATCAAAAAGTAATGACGTACCTTTTATCATCCACGTTTCTTTATCAAACGGTCCACAGATGTCCGTGTGAATTATTTCTAACAACGGCCTTGTTGCTGTTTGCCTCGTTTGCACAAACGGGGTTCTAGTTTGTTTGATTTTACACATACTTCGCACGTTCTATTTTAAGTTCCTCAATTTCATGGTCACTTAAGGTCAGCGCCGCGCCAAGGTATATTTGCGCCGGAGTGCTAAAAAAAATTCGCCGCCCCTAGTAAGTTAATTTATTTTGGTTCAATTTAATTATTTTAATAATAAAACTAATATGGATATATTTACAAAATAAAAGAACAAACATACTATTACAAACAAAAATATATTGAACAAGCAAACATACCTAAGTATACTAATTAATTTAAAAATTAACTTTTCTGGTTTTCTTTATGGCAAATTCGTTAATTAACTCTGATAAGTCTAAATCATTAGCTATTTTATGTTCGATACTGATTAAACTCAAGCTTGTTAATCGTTCTTGTGACATACTAGATCTTAAATAATTCTTTATTAATTTAAGTTTAGAAAAACTCCTTTCACCAGACGCTACAGTCACAGGTATTGTTAAAAATATTCTTATTGCGATTGTTATATTTGGGAACAATGGAGTAAGATCATTTGAAAATATATAATCCAAAACTGCTGATGCATTCATTCCGGACTTAATGTAAGTTAAAAGTATTTCTATTTCGTCACATAAATCTATCGCATTTATATCAGACTCATTGCGTTCATTATCGGACAATTTCATTTGTAAATCTAAGCAATATTTCATTTTACTATCTCTATTTGTATCATGTAAGGAATATATGTTATTAAGAAACTGAAAAGTTTCATTATGAACCGTCATTAGTTCAAATCTATCCTGTATTTTGGATATAGCCGTATCTAAAATACTGAAATAAAAATTAACTTTATAATTTTCTTTTGGGCATTCAGGACTTTCATCTATATTTTCATACAAAAACATTCTTTTTTTTTTACGCGGTCTTACCATATCAACCGCTGGGAATTCAATTTCACAATCAATCTCCTGTGCAATCTTTTGAGCTTCATCCAACATAGTTTTGAAATTCTCATCCAATCTAGATTCTTGCAAGGTTCTACTGAGGTCTTTTAGCATTTCAATTGCAGTTGGAATAGCTAAGTCGCATTTTTGCAAAAATTTACTTACTACATTTACTCTAGATAGTATGTTATACCAAATAATTACAGAACATATAAATTTGTATGATTTTACTTTTTTATCAGAGCCTTAGCCATATTTCTTGTATTAGCATCCCTAGATGAATCATTAAATAAAAGGTACAATGCATCATAAACTGATTCCAAATTATATCTTAAAACTTTAACAGCGTCGATTCTACTTTCCCACCTTGTTTCAGAGACTGGTTTAACAGTTAATGAAGGGCATTCTTTCATTAAAATATGCCAACGATGAGTTGATGATGAAAAGAAAACATAAATTTCTTGAATCAAAGAAAAAAATTTGTAATTTCTAGAGACGCTTTTGCGGCGTCATTAATCACTAAATTTAAACTGTGTGAAGCACATGGTACATAAAAAGCTCTGGGATTTATATCCAAAATTTTTTTTTGGAGACCATTATGTTTCCCTTTCATATTAGCGCCGTTATCGTAGCCTTGGCCTCGCATATCGTGAATGCTGATATTTATTTCATGTAAAAAGTCTGTTATAAATTTAGTTAGTCCTTCTCCAGTAGAATCTAATATAGGACAAAACCTAAAAATGTTCCCTAATTTCAATTTTTTATTTGCGTTATTTAAGTGCACAAATCGCACAATAACAGTTATTTGTTCTTGGTGGCTAATATCGGGAGTACAGTCTAATATTATTGAATAATATTTGCACAACTTTAGTGAAGCAATTATTTCAGATTTTATTTTCTCTCCTATTAAAAATATTAATTCGTTTTGAATTTTTCACCTAAATAATGTGGCATTTTCTTTTCATTACTGTGAACACGGTTTAAATGTTCGGCCATGACACTATCAAATTGAGCAAATGTTTCCATTAATTTTAAAAATTTCCGTTGTACGATTCAAATAATTTGTTATTTGTTCCCTAAATGCTAAATTTTGTCCTGCTAAATACTGAACACCGTAAATGATTCGTTCTAAGACTAATTTCCATCTTTTTTTTCCAATGTAATTACTTTTCATTTAACGCATCAACAGTTTTATTTTTGTGTATTAATTTATTTAAATCAATAACGGACTTGAAACTTTTCAAATGAGTTTTACTTTTTCATGCCTTTCTATAGTTTGTGATAAGTGTTTCCAATCACAATACCCATTTTGACTATTAAAAGCGTTATCATTGTTGACAAATATTTTACAATAAAAGCAATATACAGAGTTTTTGGATCTAGAATAAATCAGCCAATCTCTATTTACCTTTTCTCCATTACTTAGCGTTTTAATATAGTAAGTCTCAGAAAAAGATCTTTTATTATTGGCCGGAAACGTAAAATTTTTTATTTGTTTTGGTCCTATTTCTATTAGTGACATTCTAATTTCATCAGTAATTATTTCAGGCCATAACCCAGGATCGTTTAAATCATTCGGTTGTGTAACATTACTTGTACTTATTTGACGTGACAACCTCTCTTCCACTTGTAAATGTAATTTATCAATTTCCATTGATGCTTCACTATCTTCATTTACATCCATTTTTTCTTCTTGGTATTCTTTATATGAAATATTTGACCTCTTGCCTTCATTTTCCGTCCTTGTATTGCTTGAGGAAGGAACTGATTGAAAAAATGTGATATTGAAGTACTCCCTTTCTTAGCATTTTCTTCTTTTTCAAGCTTTCTTTTTCTATACGCTGCACCCGACAGCTTTTTCGTGTCTCAAACATCTAACAAATTTAACAAATTAATTGAAAAATTATTTAATTTTGAACGGCTATAGTTATTATTCTGATTAAATGCAGATACAATATTATGTATAAGTGTTATTGAAAATGTGGCTCAAAAGTTGCATATAAAATGAAATTAGTAAATACAATATTTTTGGGGTTTGTTTTTGCGTTCTCTATGGAATAAAAATTGTTCTTAACTGCCGAAAACTGCTACTACACGCAATTGACTCAATTCCAAATTAATAATTTGTTATTTAACGTACAATACTTCGTGGGATTGTTGTTGCCACGAGGTAACTTTATTTTAAGAAAGATAGAAAAAGAAATTTGTTTTCAATTTAATATTTGCTGTAATTATTTTATTATTACCCATATTTCATTGCACGTTTTAATAAGTAAAAATAAAACCGTGCAATTGTATCCTTAGTTATCACCATTGTCTGTATCACATATAAATAACTCAGTCAGACTGTTCAGCCTCATTTTCAAAAGCACTCTATATGACTGTATTAAATCTACTTACGTTTTTGAATTATCCAAACATCAAAAGACTATATAGTATAATGATCGCACAACGCCACAACCGTCTCTAATTTCTGACGTAAGTAATTCACTTTCACTTATTTACCTACTTAAGTATTTACTGTTTTCTGTTTGATTGTTCTATTCTGAGTTCTGACAAGACAATGAATGAATTTTTTCATAGTCCACCACAACCAAACATTGTAAACAATAAAAAAATTGAAAAATATCCTACAATTTTTACCTGCCATTCGTGCGAACTTGGGTAGGGTTTTATTATCTTAATCCTCTTATTGTTATTTACAAATTTGTATTTGAATACTTTACTAGGAAATTCATAAGCGTGGTAAAATTAGTAAATACTTTGGACAATAGCAGACGAGACAGCTTAAGTCTTTTAAAAAAAATTTCGAGGAAAATAAAAAATTAAAATAAATGTCGCCGCCGCCCTTAAGAATTTAGCGCCGGGTGCCGTGCACCCTTGAACCCTGCTTGGCGCGGCACTGCTTAAGGTCAACCCTTCACTTAACGATTTTAATTTTAGTAAGTTTTTAGCACTTAGGTGTCCAAGTTTTACATGCCAGTTTTTAGCGTTATCAGTTTCTGTTAATAATGAACAGGTTTCTTTGTTTTTATTTAAATTGACGACATACAAACCGTTTTCGTTCAATGAACCTTCCAATATTTTAATTTTATTTTCAAGCACTTTAACCGAATCTGCTTTAAATATCACTTCGCTTCCACTCTTAGCTATTTTGCTTACCGATAAAAGATTTTTCTTAAATCGGGTACAAAATCAACGTCATTTAGTACGCATTCGTTTGCTTCGATTATCCCGTGTCCTTCAGATTGGATTTTGTCTCCCCTTTTTGCAGTACCAATTTCAGTTACACTTTTTTCAAAATTTTGTATTAGTTTCATTTTATTGGTCATGTGTGACGTAGCTCCAGAATCCATGACCCACTCGCTGATTTCATCGGCGTCCTGACGACCAGTGCTTGATAGAAATGTTACTTTTTCTCTTTGTGCCCTTGGGTTTACTTTTTACGAAAATAGCAGTTAATTTCTAGATTATTTGTTTTTTTGCAAATGTTGCATTTTAATTCCGATTTACATTCTCTTGCGAAGGTCCCTCAACACCACACTTGTAGCACGATTTATTTCTGTTTCTTAAATTGTCTTGATTTCTTGGATAATTATTAATTTTTCTTTTAATTTCTGACGAACTAAACGCTACTTGTTCGTTGTTGCTTTCGGTATTTCTTTTTCTTCAGCTAGGAGCCTTGATGTTAATTGTGTAAGATTTCTGTTATCTTTTGGGGTTGATTCCCACGCGCTCACGAAATATCGGTACGATTCAGGAAGTGACGACAATATTTTGTAATTACCATCGTTTCATTGAGCTCTTGTTTTAATGCTTTTAATTTATGCGTTAAGCTCTCAAGCCACAAATATACGTTGTCATATCGGTTCCTTTTTATATTTATAATTATAAAATTCTTGCAAAGGTTGCATTTCTGTTGTTCATCGTCTTGCTCGTACAATTCTTTTAATTTTTACCATTTCACTCGAACTTTGCAGTTCAGTAAATGTAACATGGGTTGCCTTTCGATGGTGGTTATTATTATTTTTTGTGCTATGGCGTCCTTTCGCTCCCATTCTTTCTTTTGTTTTGCTTTGTAGGACAGGGCGTTACTCCAGTAGCAACATCGTAAATTTGTTTAGATTTAAAGAAAATGTTGACTTGAAATTTCCAGATTTCATAGTTGGTTTCGTTTTTAGGCGTTCGATATGTACCTCATCGTTGGCGGCCATTTTCATTCGCGTTCGTTGCACGTACACCACAATATTTTAGTTTTTAATTGTTATTTTGGTTTTAATTTAAATTAATCTTTTTACTGCCCTTTTGTTATCACTGGGCCCATAACCTGTTGGGTTTTATTATTATTTTAGTTGTAAAAAGAGCAAATTTATTATGCGTTTATTAAGCGAACAAAGAACTTTACTCTAACAACGACAGACACATTACTACTTTTACGTTAACGCACCTGCGCTACTAATACCAAAATGAGTTTTGTTTACTGAATTTTTAACAATCTCAACATACCAGAACATTTAATTCACCATCCCTTGCACTTCAAATGGGAACATTGTTAAAGAAATCCATTGATGCTGCATATTCACTTGTACTACAAAATAATATAACTAAGATTATTATCTTCCGGGTTGAGCCGTGTTCGTCCTTCCTTCCTACGTTCTCTGTTTGACGTTTCCTCGCTAACCATGTTGTTAGCTTCTTCAGAAGTTACTCTAAAGACTGATGTTGTTGTCTTCCGCTCCTCGTTATATACCTATATGTTCCGCTACGGTTGGTTGATGTCGATCAGTGACGGGTGGTTGGTTTTCGATGGTTGGTTGATCTTCTGTTTGGTGTCGACTAATTTTGTGGTGACATTTGTTTCTTTTGTTTTGTGAAGAGTTAGTTTCACGTGTTGTTAATCGGTAACCATCTTCTCGATTGAAGTTATTTTTATTTTTCATAATTTCTAGGGATTCTCTGATTATCCTTGATAGTAGTTGTTAGTCCTTGATAGAACTTTAGCTTCCTCGAAGTTGATGATGTGTTTTCCTTTTCGTGTAGATGTTCTGCGATTGCTGATTTATCTACCGCTTTGGACTTGGCGTCTCGGTGATGTTCTCTTTTAATCTACATTTTATGTTGCGTCCGGTTTGACCAATGTAGACCTTTCCACATGAACAGTCAATTTGCATATTTTTTAGAAAATGAAAAGTAGTATGGACAACTTAGTAGTGTCGTCAAAATTAGGCCTGGATAATACTAATAAAAGCGAGAAAGTTTATAGACACTTAATAGAAAGCACATACTGCAATTGGGGAATTTGAAAATATTAATCGCCCATTGAAAAGGTGCTAATATCCAATCTTAAAGAGTGGTAATTAGAGTAAACGCGTAAGAGGTGTACCTGCATTGTTTGATAAATTGGGACAAGAAGGTATCGACACCGCTATAAAATATCGACAAAACTTTTTAAAATATTGATAATATTTAAACTTGTTTGGACTTTCCAACACTGGAGAATCCTATCAGTGGCTTTACCAGGTGTTTCGAAAACATGTCACCAAAGCGTTAGGAGAACCACAAAACCATAACCCTTACTTTCAACAAAATTGAGAAAACATAGCAACGATTTTCCCCTAAATCTAAAAACGAAAGAGGGCGATTTGGAACATTGGCATCATTTATTGGCCATACGATGAAAACCTACAGTGATTGGTATCGGCTTCCATCAGACATTTATTAAAACCTGCTAAGGTTTCCAAAACTTTTGTTTATTTCCCAGGGTAATGAGTTTAATAAATATAAGGGTAAAAATTTAGATGAAAATTCAGGTTGGTAGTGAAGTGGAGGAAGATGGGTATGAAGTGAGACTGATTGTGATGAGGATGTTAATGTTGAGTCGCAAGATCAAAGATGGGTATTGAAACAAATGTAAGTGAACGTGCTGGAACTACTCAAACTAAAAAAGAAGTTAAAATGTAAGAAAGGGGTGAAGTGAAGAGGAAAACAAATAACGGAAAAGTATTTCAAGAAACATATGTTAAAAAAAAATGCACTGATGAAAGAAGAAGTCGTAAATATGATTGAAAAAGTAGTGTATCTAAGAGATTTAGACATCACTTTCAATTGCGACAATTAGACTTCAAGTACAGCAAGTACTTAACCCTTCCACCACCAGGATTTCCACCACCACCACACGTGCATGTGCTTTCAAGATAGCGATACTGAGACTCCGCCCTCTATGAAGGTTTTGATTGCGTAATAATGCGTAATTGCCGCCCCCTGTGGGGTGGTGATGTTAAAGACAGATATCTGATTTGTAATTGTAATTAGGGGAGGGTGTAATTGAGCTTAGTTAATACGGTCGACGGCTTGCCTTATATGTAAGATGATGGATAATTATGCCGTCGCCGCCCTCCCTCATCGTCGTATGTAAGATGGTGGATGTTATTGCAGTCAGTGGTTGTATGTGATCATACTTATGATTGATGGTTCGCTTATCAATTACCTGCAATAATAATAATAATAATAACTATCACCCTCTGCGCATCCGCCGGTGCTATGATATCAATTATGTAATTGGATTTAATTATCGATAATGAATAATTAGAGAATGGTCCGCAAACGATAGTGCGCGTGTGAATACAGACGGGTTGAGGAAACGGGTGTTATGGTTAATCAGGTTTTATCATGTTTAGACAGGCAACTGTATCCTTTTCTATCGTATTTGTTTATCTCTCTCACTGTTTGAAAGTGCGGGTGTTTCCTAATTATATATGTGCGAGATGTAAATTTGTTCATTCCCCCTACGACTGAATAAATCATAAAGGGTATTAGTTTCAATCGAGCTTTCTCGAGGCAATTTCGATCGTTCTCCGTGTTATGAATGATAAAATAAGTAGTGATATAAAAATTGTATTTCAACGCTCGAAATCACGTTCTGTTCCATTAAATTTGGATTCTGTGTCTACGACAATGAGGATTTTGTAGTGGTGTTGAACCTGAAAAAATCAATGGATACATCAAACACTGGGGCTTGCCACAAATGTGTCGCTGGATTCGATGTATTCGTCTTCATCATCGTGGTCTTTTGCTACAGAGTATGGCCTGGCCAACGAGTCCCGTCTTCTGAATTTCAACAACGCTTCGAACGAAGCTGGTGAACTCGACATGCTACAAGCTAGACTACGATGACGAAGGGAAATATATAGAAGTTGGGTACAGTACTTATCTACAGCTTACACCTGTAATTAGAATTTGGAACAGTCCTGAGTATAATGGTGTATGTAGCGCTAGTGGTCCATACAATGTGCATTACAATGATCGGAAAAAAACAATGTGTTGTTGACCATTGATGAATAGAAGACCTAATGGGTCTCCATCATCATCTGATGAATGACTTTTTCTGCAACACTGTCGGCGAAGAGTTTGGACAAGAGTTTGTAGATGTTAACGATGGACCCCTCGAGTGCATAAGTAAAACTTCGGATATATCTCGCGATGTGAAAATCATCTACACTACGGAATATCACCCCGATTTAGTGGGTTGGAGTGCGGGTAGCGATAATGGTTTTGTAAATACAATTACTTTAACGCGTGATTATAAAAATTGTGTTCTAAACAAGTGGGATGTCGATTGCATGTTTGGTTTGAAAGTTATAATTAATTATCATCTGGAGTTAATGCAATTGCATAACCTGGATGCATTCTACAATCATGTAATCAAACGAGTGGCTATCGAGCAGAGAAGAAGAAAACACTGAATCAATCCGACTATGATGATGACAGTTAGAGTGTTTATGATGCGTATGAAAACTGTTAAACATTGAATGTAATATTAAGTCGCACAATGTATTATGTTTAATGGAGGTTTTATATCGTCGCCCTAGTTTTATTATGTCGTGCGTTGCGGAAAATATGCGCTAGAAACCAAGCATCGATGATGCTTTTCATGTATTTCTTTTTAAATATATATATTTACTATATAAAATTGTGACTCAAAAGTATAGATTACCAGTGCATAATAATGAATTAATGATGTTATGTAATAGCAGCGACAAACCGAGTAAACACGGTGTCTTACTACCGAATACAGTAAGAGCCATCATCGCAGGGCCATCAAATTCGGGAAAAACTAATGCAACGTTCAGTCTTTTAACTGTAGCAAACGGTCTGAAATTTAAAAACGTTTACGTCTACTCCAAATCACTAAACCAAGATAAATACAAGCTGTTGTATGAGATTTTAACTGCGATGCCTGAAATAGGCTATTATACGTTCAGTGATAACGAAAATATTATGGCTCCTAACGACGCAAAACCTGACTCTGTATTTATTTTGACGATATTGCGCTAGAGAAGCAGTATAATATTAGGGCATACTTCAGCATGGGGCATCATAACTCGATAGACTGTTTTTATTTGGGTCAAACGTATAGCAAGATACCCAAAAAATTTATTCGAGATAACGCAAATATTTTTATCCTTTTCCAGCAGGATGAGATGAATCTGAAACATGTGTACGATCACGTTAGCCCGACAATTAGCATGCAGGTTTTTAAAGAAATGTGTGGTGAGTGCTGGTCTACGCAGCATTGTTTTCTAATGATTAACAAAGACGCTGTTGATATAAACGACGGACGTTATCGAAAGGGTTTCGACGAGTTTATATTACCTTAAGAGCTTCTGTTTAGTTTGTTCTTATATGTTTGCGAGTAAAAATGGGCCAGATATATAGTAAGCAATTATGTGGCACTATGGATAAAAAAAAAGTTGTGATTTTCTACAATTGTAACTATCGAACATGCCCACAGGTCATTAGAGCATAAGCAAGCTCGTAAAGGACGCTGGCATTTTTATGCAATCGACCGAGCAAGGTTTGAAAAAAGAATAAATCAGTGTGATGTCATGCTAGCACCGATTCTCGGTATAAAACATCGCGAAAAACATATGAATCAGAACCGCCGTAGTTGTGCGAATTTAGAATCGTCTTAATATATATTGGTATTATGTGTTGAATTTGTTTAGTCCTCAAAGTTAACAAACACGCGTCACACGGTCGAGTTAGAACAATGGATTCCAAAGAAATAAATTTAAAAAAATAAGATACAGCAAGTTCGAGAATCGATTAGGAAAAAAATACAACGCTCTTAAACGTCGACGTTTGGATGCCGGAAAAGCATTTGAGAATACGTATAAACCGATAATAACACCACTATCTAATATAGAGTCGTCAATTAATTCGAAAAATGCTGGTGGAAAGAACAAAAACTTGAAGGGAGAAGACGAATCAACCAACAAAGAAATCGAAGTAGCAGAATTATACGAAGACGGCTACATCGTAAACATGCCTTATACTATATAACAGTAATCGTGCTGCATTTTATAGTTAATGCTCGATCGATACCCGAAACAATAATGTCGTCTATAGACAAATTTGGCCGCTTGCATAACAACACGAGCAATTGTGCAAACACATTAATCGAACCTCTAATTGCAAAATTAACGCTATACAAAAACAGTGAATGGAGAAATCGCTACTCTTTTAAGTGCGCTACCAGGGTATGTCAAGGCGAAAATGGATGCCGCATTCAAAGAGTTGTTTAATGAAAATCCACTTCTGAGAAAAACTAATTTATCAAATCGCTTGGTACACATACATGATCGCATAGAGGAGCTCGCAACATCGCCAACCGCTTCGCCCATCTTGCGGGCAATGGAGAAGCTCAACAATCGTATTGTAGAACTTGATGTATCAGCATCAGTGATAGGACAAATTCTGGTGTATTTAATGGAACACCTTAAACAAAAAAAAAAGTTGTTGCAATCAACACCTACCCTAGAGACGTTTATAAAGACATCTGCGGAGATACAAACTAAACATAAAGCATCGCTTTAACATGTCTGTTGATAAATTTGGGCGCCCGTTATCGACGTCGATGTCGCCGTCGAGTGCATCATCACTACGAGGTCCTCCGGTGTAGGTTTTAAAATAACAGCCGACAACAACTACTACATGGAAAATAGAAGACTAATTAACATCGCAGACCCTCTCGATTTACATAACGCGATCAATTTAAAATCTTATTTGGAAGATAAATATTTCTTTAACGAAATGCAACTGAGAAACGTCGGCTATCCACAAACTGGAACCGACGCTGCAAATAAGGCATACGTGGATGCAGCTTCAAAGCGCTATTGACGCTTATGCGAATACTATATACGCCGAATTAAAAATAGCGGTTAATAAAATAAATGACATCCAGCAAACGATCACTAAAGATATCAACGAAATTATTCAAAAAGTGATCCCCGATAATGTAAAAACGACGGTGAGCGTCACCACAGTAGATATGTTTAAGCAATCAATTCAAGACAATCCGTATGTAAATGGGCGATATCTGAACGAATTAAAATCCGATATCAAAACATTAAATGCTCGCCTAGATTCCGACGTTAAATCTAGAGATGATTCTATACGCAATTTAAGAACGGATTTGGACAAAATGAATAGTCTGTTGCAAAATTTAAGTGGGAACGCAAGCGTCAAGCGTAAAACGCCGATAAAAATAACATGTCAAAGCAGCAGGTTGTAAATGAATTCCATAAGCCCGCTAGAAGAAATTTCCGACGCCGAAAAGTCATTATCAAAACTTACGATGATACGTGGGAATTAGATTTGGCAGAGTTCCAACCGTTTTCACGAATTAATAAAGGGTTTCGATACATCTTGGTTGTTATCGACCGTTTTTCAAAATATTTATGGCTGCGCGCGGTAAAATCCAAACGTGGCGAAGAAATTACTAAAGCGATGTCTGATATTTTCCGTAATTCGGGGCGCACGCCAAAATATACAAACCGATGCAGGAAAAGAGTTTTACAGTAGCGCGTTTTCGAAACTCATGGATAAGAAAAAATTAATCATTATTCAACGTATTCTACAAAAGGCGTCTATAGTCGAACGCGTGATTCGAACTATAAAAAACCGACTCTATAAACTATTTAGTCTGCCAGGTAATTATCGATGGTATAATTTAATCGGCGACGTCGCTGCAGACTACTAAACGGTACGACGCATAGAACAATTGGTATGAAGCCACGCAACGTAACACCGAAAACAGACTTGAGCCCGTATTTGGACGCATAAAAACGTTTTTGGATAAACCGCCTTATAGAGCAGACGATATTGTTCGAATCTCTAAACATAAAGGTGCATTTTCAAAGGGATACACAAACAATTGGACTGCCGAGTTATTTAAAATCACCAAAGTTCAAGTTACAAACCCCGTTACATATTTACTGGAGGATATGTAACGGTGACCCGATTCGCGGAGGTTTTTATCAAGAAGAAATTGTGAAAACTAGACACCCTGATGTTTATCTAATCGAAAAGTATTAAAACGACGCGGGAACCGTCTTTTTTGTTAGCTAGCTTGGACAACAAAGAAAACAGCTGGATAAACACTGAAGATATTTTATAACTGTTTTAAATACTTACTTATATGAATGTAATAGAAAAAATGTGTAAAATAAAAAACAAAAATATTTGTATCTATTTATTTTAAAACCGTGCGAGCGCATGTGTATGTGTGCTACATTACAATTACATGGAAAAATAAGAATTTATAGTTATAAAAACATATTCTTTACCTAATTATTTAATAAAATCTACAAACATGAATACAGTACTTTAAAAAAAAAGCATACATAATTAGTTGATGATAAAACTATTAACATCTATAAACATACGGGATGTATACAGTGCCTTAAAACATACATAATTACTATCAAAAATAAAAAAAACATGTATATAATCATAAATACCCATTATAAAATCTATAAGCATATTGCGCGTTCAGTACTTTAAAAAAACGTAATTACTAGCAATAATAATAATAATAATAATAAAAATAAACCAAAAATGGTATAAATTTATAAAATAATTGCACTAGTGGACTGTAAATTATATTTAATAATCAACTCAAAATGGTTTGGTATAATTGACAACAATTGAAAAACAAAAGTATTTCGTGCGTTACACACAACGTGTTGACAACGAATAATTTTATCATACAACACAAACGTACAATACAATCAATTTTTAAACGCCGCTATTGCTCTTTAACATCCTCCCCGGCTGGATGTCTTGATATCCAGTTGAAGGAGATTCAACGGCAATATCTGCGTGACTGCTCGAGAGGTGTTGCCTGCTCCAGTTTTAATTTGGACCGCTCGTACCAACCCATCTGAACCAGGACAAAGTTTAAGAATTCTTCCCATCCGCCAGCACTGTGGAGGCGTATTATTCTCTCGAAGGAGAACTAGTTGACCCACATGTAGTTGATTTTTCCGCACGGTGCGCCATTTGGTGCGTAATTGAAGCGTTGACAGGTACTCTCGAGACCACGTCTTCCAAAAAGTTTCTACTAAACCCCTTAAACAATTATAATTATCGAGGTATTTGGTATTTTGATGACAAATCATCGGTTCAGGAACCATATCTATTCTTCTTCCAATCAATAAATTTGCAGGTGTAATGACTGCCAGATCTTCCGGATCAGAGGACGCAGGGAATAAGGGACGGAGTTAATTATGGACTCAATTTGGAAAACAACAGTTTGCATATTATCCAGTGACAGAAGTTTTTTGGTATAATACCTTTTAAAATGATTTTTGAACAACCTTACTGCGCTCTCATGTAACCCGCCGAAGTGGGGAGATCGTTTAGGCATGAATCTCCATTTAATTTTATGATTACTAACAAAATTTTGAAATTCCTCAGAAATTTCGTGGGATTTTATAACCGAGGCAACTCCCTGCAAATGTTTATTCGCCTTTACAAAGTTAGTAGCATTATCCGAGATTATCTCTGAACATAGACCCCGTCGACTAGTAAATCTTTTAAAACAATTCAAAAACGCGTTCGCTGACAAATCAGATGCTATTTCAAAATGAACCGCTTTGCTCGCTTGACATATGAAAATGCATACATACGTTTTTATACGTCTGCGATTATGATTTTCGCGCTCTTTAACTTCGAACGGACCGCAATAATCCACATTCGTATATTGAAAGGGATACGCAGGATTTATTCGCGAAGAAGGCAAATCGCCCATCATTTGTTTCAATTTAACCGGATTGAACCTAATACACACCGTACAATTTCTAATCGCCCGTTTAATCGCCTGCAATCCAGACACAGGCCAATACTCCTCTCTAATTAACGCAAGTAGAAATTGAGCTCCGGCATGCAAATTACGTAAATGCGCGTCCTTAATTATCAAATTTGAAAAATGTGATTTTTGGTATTATTATGGGGTGTTTCTTTTTATAATCTAAGTTTCCCTTCCGCAAACGACCTCCAACTCTTAGTAATCCCACCCTATCTAAAAACGGATTTAAAGCTAATATTTTTGAATCGCGTTTTAGCATTAAACCTTTCCGCAATGTATTTAATTCGGTCGAAAATTCATTTTCCTGAACTAATTTTATCAATATCACCGTCGCCGCGTTTATTTCTTCAGGACTCAATGTTTTACTAAGAATTTTGTTAAATTTTGATTTTGCATTATAGAGAAACCTTAGACACCACGCAACCACACGTACAAGTTTTTTGTAGTTGGAAAATTTGTAAAAAATTAAATCGTCATTGTTTAAACACACAGTAGTTACAATTTTTTGTTTCCGCAATTCCTGTCATATCATTTTCTATGCCTTCTTGGGCAGTAGAAAATGTTACCCATTCCTTCTCACACTGTTTCAACCATGGCGGCCCTTCCAACCAATATGAGGACATAACGTCACTTGCTGCCATGCCTCTGCTTATGAGATCGGCTGGTTTTCGCGAGAACTAACATGTCGCCAAACTATTACATGAGAGGAGGCTTGAATTACCCTAACCCTGTTAGCTACATATGGTTTAAATGACTCGGCCGGTTTTGTATCCATGACAACACAATGGTCGAATCGGAATAGCAAATAACTGAATTAATTTTCAAGTTCAATTCCTTTAAAAGGAAATTTATATTTTCCGCAAGTATAACTGCCCCGCACAATTCTAACCGCGGTAACGTGAGCTTCGGTTTTCCCCGTTTTTCCAATGGAGCTAATCTCCCCTTAGACCAAATTAACCGAACCGTCACCTCTCCCGAAGAGGTTTTTGATCTCAAATGAACAACACAACCATATGCTATCTTACTGGCATCACAGAATGCTAATAATTGCATTTCTACTGGTTTATCACAAACAACACGCCTCGGTATAATGATTGATTCGACGTTTGCTAATTTGCCCTTTACTACCTCCCACTCAGTTTTTAAGTGATTTGATAATTCCGCATCCCATGACAACCCTAAGGACCATAATTTTTGCACAAATGCTCGCAGCGTAATTGACACTGCGCCGAGCAACCCTAACGGATCGAATAGTTGCGCTATCCAGGATAGTACCGAACGTTTCGTGACTACATGGATAGATTTGAAATTGAGTTCGAATTTGAAAACATCGCGATTACCATCCCAGTATAACCCTAAAGTTTTCCGTTCTTCTTCATTTCTAACAAAATGCTTATCGCCTAACATACGTTCTAGATGCCACAATTTCAAAAATTCCGCCGAGTTACTGTACCATTTTCTCAATTCAAATCCGCCATCACTCAAAATAGAGGTTATCTGTTCTTTCAACTCTCGCGTCTCCGTCAAACTATCGCATCCCGTTATCAGGTCATCAACGTACATGTCTTTTATTAACACGTCCGCAGCGACCGGATTCCGCTCTCGCTCATCTTCTGCTAGTTGTTGAATACATCTAACAGCCAAAAAACCGCTTGGTTTTAACCCATAAGTGAGCGTACACAATTTGTAAATTCCGATCGCATCTATTGGATTCGCGCGCCACAGAATTCTTTGTAAATTTTGTTGTGGCGCTGCTACCCAAATTTGCCTAAACATTTTGGCGCAATCCGCTGTAACCGCAATTTTGTGCGATCGAAATCGCAAAAGAACGCTAAATAATTCACTCTGCAATACCGAACCGTTTAACAAGCAATCATTTAAAGATATTCCATTGAACATGTCTCTAGCACTTCCATTAAACACAACCCGAAGTTTGGTTGTGCTAGAGTCCGATTTAACAACAGGGTGATGAGGAATATAATAATGTCCGTATACCGCATAATTGTTGTACTCCGTAGTACGAATTTCATCGACCTTCCGCATATGGTTTAGTGACAAATATTCCGCCATAAATGACACATATTCCTCCTTGAGCTTAGGGTCGCTTACCAATCGCCGCTCTAAATTTAAGAATTGTTTTAACGAATTGTGAAAACAACTATTTAACCGACTAATGTTTTTATTTGTAGGATATTCAACTATAAATTTACCATCCGAACCGCGTTTAGTGCTATTTACAAATTTTTGTTCCGCCTCTTGATGTTCCTCATCTGAAAATTTGTCCCTCAGAAGATAGCACATTTGCATATCTTCAATGTCATTGTTGTTTGCCTTGTTTATCGCTATTCAACCTAATAAAGTTTCCTTAAAAATAAAATTTTCATGTCGTATGATACCCGGCAATAACAATTCGTAAAAATTTGCGCACCTAAAAGCATATCTATCTCTTTACAAACATTAAATTCATCATCTGCTAAACAAATGCCATTGGGCATGTTATTAACTCTAAATGAAGAAGTAGGCAAATTTTCCGTGATTTTATCGATTAAAAAAAATGTAGAAGTACTTTTATACTCGTTGTGATTCGAGTAAAGCGTCAGCACAATCGATTCCGTTAACAAAGATGAATTTTGTGTTTATTCCAAATACTTGCAAAGGATTAGTTAAATTATTTAAGGCAACTTATTTTTGCGCAAATTTTTTGTTATTAGTGAAATTGAGCTACCACTGTCACACAAACATCTGGCCTGGTACTTACGTACATTTGTATACACGCCAACATTTGCTGTGGCTAATAACGTAATTTGACTGTTATGATCTATCTGACTTACATGTGAGCACACACCCCTTCGTTAATACTGTCTTGTTTTTTATCTACATTAATTACCCCAACATTAACTGACTGTACCTCTCCGCTTGAATCTAGGTTTTCATCGCGTTTGCGAACCGTTTCAAAGTGCAATAAGTAATTGTGCTTATTATTACATTTACTACATGTTCTACCTTTACAATCCCCTAACTGAGTGATTTGGTGATAAGCAATTATAGCACAAACGCAATTTCCCGACTTCTTCGTGGCGTTTTGTGGAGTGAATCCCAAAAATTTTGAGCAATGATATATTGGATGCCCTCCCGTACACAATGAGCACTTTGCATTCGTCACTACGTGAGCGCTAACCACCCTTTTGGTAAGGAGGAGAATGATTTGATTTAATATTGGCGGACACCGCTTCTAATAAATTGCACCGCTCGTTCAAAAAGTTTTCAAAATCCGCAACCGTAGGTAAATTCACTTTTTGTTTGTTTCTGTTTCCCATAGTTTTTTACTGTTAACGTCGAGTTTAGAAACCACGATATATATCAACAAAATTCCCCAGTTCTCCGTATCAATTTTTAACGATTTTAATGCACGCGTATGTTTAAAATTACTTGTCCGCTAATGCGCGTAATTGATTTGCATTTTCCTTCATTACTGTTAGGTACCTCTAATAACGATTTTATATGCTCATTTACTATTAATTTTTATTTTCAAATCTATCAAAAGAAGTTTCCACGCCGCGTCATATGCCGTATCAGTTATTTCTATTCCGCTTATCGTAGCACTGCATTAGCGCTCAAGGAAGATTGCAAATATAAGAACCTTTGCACGTTAGTCAATGATGCATTTTCATGTATCAGAGCCTTAAAACTATCTCTAAACCTCGGGCCACTGCTGATAGCTACCGTCAAAAGTAGTTATGGAGATTGGAGGTAGTTTAATTTTTCTTTCATTACTATCAAAAAACGTACTACTATTTAGTGTTTCTGATTTTATTGTCCGCGACCGCAATTCAATAATTCTCCGCTTCAGAAATTATTGCATAATAATCGTCTTCAAATTTCGCACGATCCGATTCACCATCAACCTTATAATCTAGACTCTCATTTCCGTCTGAATATCGTCAAATTTAGTTAATATGCCGCGAGCTTCGTTAAGGCGAGTTTTTAAAGTGATTATTTTATCATCAGATTTAAAATTTGCTAAAAAGTTTGAAAATCTGGTTAACGAACCCTTTAAAGTTGCGCGTTTTTTTACCGCTTCAGCCAGTTCCGCCATGATCGCGTAATAAATCAACCAATTAACAATCAGTTGTACCCCTTAACCGCAAATTTCAAGCTTCTGTCACAATTATAACGTGCAACGGAACGATAGGAACAAAATGCAGGTGATAGATTAGAATTTATAAAGAAAGAAAGGACTTATCTGTATCTTGCCCGCGTGTTCCAACTGCTATCTTGTGTTATGTCGCACCCAAACGACGCTTCTGATGTTTTCTTTATGATGTGGATCTGCTGTTGATAATATTTAATTGTTGTCTTCCGCACCGCACCGCTACCGCCAACGCAATTCTCCAATTAATCCGGTTCGAAGTGACCACAAAAATGGTATAAATTTATAAAATAATTGCACTAGTGGACTGTAAATTATATTTAATAATCAACTCAAATGGTTTGGTATAATTGACAACAATTGAAAACAAAATTATTTCGTGCGTTACACACAACGTGTTGACAACGAATGATTTTATCATACAACACAAACGTACAATACAATCAATTTTTAAACGCCGCTATTGCTCTTTAACAAATAATAATAATTATAATAATAATAATAATAATAATAATATTAGTAATAAACCATGTTAAATACTTAGAGAATTGATATAAAAATTTAAAAAATTAAACTATTATTCCGTTAATGAATAATACCCCCACGCAAGTGTAATTTACACATGAGGTTGAAGAAGCCGTTTATCATCACGTCCAGCAATATCAATTTTATTCTGTCGAATGGTAAAAATATCATGTTCATTCAAACAAGTATGGCGTTCTCTTTAACACATTTCATGTAATCACCAAAATAAATCGTATTTCGAACAACGTTTTCAAAGAACACCCTCAGCTTTTTTAATAACTTTAGGTTTATCATCATCGAGGTCTGATTGTTCTTTATAACTATATAATTTTTGATTTTTACACCAATGAATTCACCTCATTACTCCTACCGGTGTTCTCATCTTTCATTAACCCTAAAACCTTTTTATTAAGCCGAGAGATTCCGAAAATATTATCCGAGCATATTCGCTTGTATCAAACATGTGTGAATCTTTTTAATTGCAACATATATGTTATAAATTCAAGACCATATATATAAACTATCTGTTATTAGTATATAACAACCTACACTTTTCATAACCAAATTTTCCAAGCATATACTCTTGGTAGAAAATTAATAACAAATAAGTTTTGGAAATATCTAGTGTATCCATACCTACATAAATTGGGTTTATTAATGCACATTTCAGTTTTATTCATTTCAATAGCGACTGTTTTATTATCATAAGATTGTGCGACTATGGAAATTACGGTTGATTAATATAATACGTAGCTCCATAACGACCACCCCATCGACGCACGAGTTTTACATTTTTTGTGCTTTCTTACGTTTTCCATACTTTTTCCAAAAACAGCATTGTTTAAGAGTTTGTATAAATTTTTTCAAACTCATTGCGAGAGCCCATTCTCAAATCGTGTATTTAGATCAATGTAAGGCTTCAGCCAAGGTGATTGCCTAAACATCAAAACACGGTGAATTTTTACGATAGTGAATAACATAATGCGATTTATTATGTAAAGTGGCTAATATTTTTTTGTTTGGATTGTGGTGGACATTTACTTTCAGGACAAAGAGTAAGTCATTGTGTATATCATGAATACTATCTGGATAATCTAAGTCCAACTTCCAAAATATATCCTATAGCTGACTCGAATTGATATTCGATAAAGTAAAATTTGCAATTTCATTATTTATATCGAAAAGATTAAGTACACGTCAGAGTTCGCGGGAATATAATTGTTTTAAGTATTTGTTATTGGCTTTACTACGCTTTTTACAGAACATTGTGATAATCCGCGC
Source organism: Abscondita cerata (assembly GCA_030710515.1). Taxonomy (NCBI): domain Eukaryota; kingdom Metazoa; phylum Arthropoda; class Insecta; order Coleoptera; family Lampyridae; genus Abscondita; species Abscondita cerata. Next base: position 33,866 of record JALBCR010001255.1, read on the forward strand.
TCGATAAACATTAACATATCTATATCCGACAATAATTCTAAATTCAATTTTTGGTGTATTTGAGCATAGCATCCCAAGTGTAGAGGCTATAGTTACATAATTAGCAGGATCAATTGAATACACGGAAATGACAGCCATGTCGAAAATTTTCAAAAAACGTCAGCGGTAATAGAACATATATATTTTAAGTCAGATCTGAATATTCGCCTACATTTTTATATTAAATAATTCCAAATTTTTTCCGTATTATATTATAATCACTATCTGAAATGCGAGTTTGTCAGCTTATTGTAAAACGCGTCTTTTACACGGTAATGTACGATGTCTGTTATTTTTCCTAAACCTGTTTATATATGTAGGGAAATGGTTTAAATCATTTTACTTTTTTTATATTTATTTATTTAGATTAAGAATGTATTTTCCTTTGTCGGATGATCATCATCAGACAATACCTTTCGTTTCTACTCCTTCTTTTTTTACTTCTTCTTTCTGATTTTGCTCTGTCTGCATTTCCAGTTTATATGGGCTGGAAGTTATTACTTCTTATTTCTTTATTCTCTGCTTCTGATATTTGGAATGGAACGTATATCTCTTGGACTCAATGTAGTAAAATGAGAATTATCAAGTAAAGCTCTTGATGAACTATTTTGTGGCGAAAAAAGCTTTGATGAACCAAGTTGTGGCGAAAAAGCTCGTAATGGACCAGGCTGTGGTGAAAACTTCTTGATGGACCAGGTTGTGGCGAAATAGCTCTTGACGGATCAGGTGCTCGTGATAAAACCTCCGGTCTTACTTTATTATAAAATTGTGAGGTAGGGATTGATCTATTAAGAGATGAACATACTGAGAGGGCATCACAAGATAAATTTGTTTCTTCATTTGATGCTATGATATCAGTTATAACAGATGAAGCACTTTCAGGTACCTTTGTTATGATAACCGATTGTTCCTGCAAATGGACAAAATCCCGTTCAGTAGTAGAGGAAGGGGCAAAGTCTATGTCGCTAAAAACATCTGGATCGTACGGGACAATGCCACATTTCTTAAAAGCGTTTATTGAAGTAAGCGGTGCTGCTGCTTTTAAGTAAGCTTCGCGAAATATGGAGGATATCTGGAATACAGTGACAACCCTACCTGGATGGTTATTAAGCCATTTTTCTAAGGCACAATCATAGTATCTTTCTAGCGGAGCCATAAAACCAACATCGATAGGTTGCATTCTGTGTGTGCAATGGGGCGGAAGACAGAGCATGTGCACATTATTTGCTCTAGCAATCTCTACGGCTGCAAGATTTTTCGTATGGCTTGAATGTCCATCCAGAATTAGCATCACAGGATCATCCTTACTGGGTTTAACATCGTGAATAAAATGTGCAATCCATTTCGTAAATGTGTCTACATTCATCCATCCAGAATCAGTGCAGGCAAAAATTGTATCTGGTGGTGCCCCATCCATTAATTCGTTTTTCATTCTTTTTCTGGCGAATACTATCATCGCATCGGTGGGACATAGGCCCCAGCTGACGACATGCAAATTACAGCAGTTGTAGTGCTGCTACGATCAGCCGAGGTTATACGACCCACTTGCTTTCTTCCTTTCTGTGCCAGAATTTTGATATTACTTTTGGGCACAGTTCCCAATCCGGTTTCGTCACAATTGAAAACACGTGTGCCTTTAATATTTTTTAACTGTTTTAGATCTTTATACAGATCAAAAAATTTTGCCTGAGCCCTTGCAGCAGACGTTGATTCAGGCTTCCTTAAACTAATTTTTGGATTACGTTTTCGAAATCCGTAAGCCCAATCTTCACCTGCTAATTTAGTTGATTTATTAAATGGATGAACTATTCCATTCTTTTCAGCCAATTGAAACGCCAAAAGATCGTGAAATCTAATAAAGTGATGCCATAAAATCGAGTCTCCATATCTAGAATATAAGCCTCTAGTTCGTCTTCCTGCTCTTTATTGAACACTTGTATAAATGAACCTAGCCCTTTGCATTCATTTTTAATCTCTTTAATTTTCGTTGACAACGCCGAATTAAAGTGGTTTTAGGGACGTTAAAGCTTTTGCTAGCCTTAAGAAACCCATTTTGCCTGACTTTACAGCCTGAATGGCTTTGTCCATGGAAATACTGGACCATGAATGCTGTACTGTGGTTCTCTGATAAGTTCTAACCATGTCAAATCTGAAAAGACGAAAAGGTCTAGAAGTAAACACAGGAATACAGCATCGGGGCAAAGTGGACCACCGATGTTCCACATTGCCCCGGTTGGACTTCTCTCAAGAATATGAATATGAAATTTTTATTTATACTCAAACTAGAATTTCAAGGGTATTTATCGATTGTGCTTAAGTTGTTCTACGTTTATATATAAAAATATTGACATAAACCTACAAAATAATGAATATAAGTTGGATTAAATTTAACCCTTACCTTATATCAGATGCGTGAAAACACAAACAATTGCGAACAGCTCGACTATAACAAAGCGCACATTCACTTTAACTGAATCTATCGACGTGTCGAAGCGTACTGATCACTGTCGGTACAAAATTTCTTGTTTACGTGTACAGTTCCTCTTCCTAGGCGCATCGGTCCTCATTGCCCCGGCGGTCCACTTTGCCCCACCTCCCTATACCATTCGAAGACTAAACTAAGGTGCTCTCAACTGGTGGATTTCAGTGGATTTAGATTTAAACAAAAAGGTGAGTCAAGTTTTTGTTTTGTGGCCGGTTTGTTTTTTTTCTTGAAAGTTATGTAACTTCAATTTTTGAAATTGATGGGTTGTCAGAATAGAGGTGCATTGTGAACAAAAAGAATAAGGAGAGTGTTTTCTTTAATTCTAGAAATAAATAAATAATTTTGAACCACACCCTATTTGAGAATTGAGTTTAAAATAATATTATTACTTTGCTAAAGAAAAAATAAGAGCGAACTAATCAATATATATATATACAGGGTGTCTCAGATAAGGGTGGCAATATTTCAAGGGTACATAGAGAAACTCCAGATTAGAGATTTGAGATAATAAATCTATGTCCGGAAATGCGTTGCTTCCGATATACAGGGCCTTGAAAAAATTCAAAAATTAATATGGTAGTCAAGTGTTTTTGAAGTTCAGGTGAAGACAACGATACTCAAACCTCTTGCCAGTTGCGGTATTAATTTTGTTTTCGTTGTCGCCATGACAATATTCATTGTTCACTACGTTTTTATTGTCACCTGAAGTTTTTCGATAATGAGCTCTTTGAAAGACATCCAAATGGATTTTATTTTTTTCGCGGAAACGACGCGTCGGAGAAGAAAAAACAAGAGAGCGTTTCTTTTCCAAATTGATTGGGAATGTGAAAAATGATTCCAATATTTGGAAAAACCAGTGGCGTGCTACATTTTCTCTTAAAACTAAGTGAGAAAACCGAAAGTCCGGTCCTGGAAATTTTTAGAAGAGTCGGATTGGCACATAAATATGACCAATACTTTGCTTGACATACTCTGGAAATTTTAAGAAAATCGATCAACGCGTTTTCAAAATACAGACAAAACATATTAATTTTTGAATTTTTCAAGGCCCTGTATATCGGAAGCAACGCATTTCCGGACATAGATTTATTATCTCAAATCTCTAATCTGGAGTTTCTCTATGTACCCTTGAAATATTGCCACCCTTATCTGAGACACCCTGTATATATAGAATAGTTACGCTGGCCGCCATGTTAAACTCAGTCGGTAATGCAGAACAAGAGTACAAGGAATAGTTACGCTGGCGGCCATGTTAAATCCAGTCGGTAATGCAGAACATGGTTGGTTAAATTTTTATACGGTTTGTAGCGGAACAATGTTGTAATCAAAATTACTTGTTTCAATAATAAATAACTTACAAGTATAATTCAAATTAAGATGATCAGACAAGAATAAATCTAAATGGTAGATCGTGATGTTTGTTTTTGTAATTCTTTCCAGATAACAAGTAGGTATATGATTTTATCAAAAATAAAATGAAAAATATATAACATTTTAAAACATAGGACAACTTTTATTCATAAACATACATCCCTTTGAAGGAATTCTAAATAACAAAACTTATAGTACTTAATCAAAAATTATAAATGCACAAGAGTGAAGGATTTTAGCTAGCATAATGCCAGAAATCTTTTCTTCGTTCTTTTTTTTTTGAAAATTTAAATATTGAATTTTTTTGTGATACGATAGCACGAATAACTACAAATTAAATTGAACAAACAAAATTTAAAAAATTAATAGTAGGTTTTTATATTTATTATACAATTTGTACATTTTCCATATTTCATTATAAAGGACGCACTAATATATAAAATAAATTTTAAAAAATTAAAGAGAAGTTGCATTAATTATGTATTGTTAATTGATAGTATAAGAACTTGTGTCAACGCTTAAAATAACAGGAAAAAGTATATTAACGTTACACAAAATAAATTGACAGTAGAAAGTACTTTATAAGTGCAATGTTGGTTGCCTGTTGAGGTAGAAAGCAACATCTGCGGCACATATCAAATTGAATATTTCTTCTTCAGGGATGAATTCCATCCCTTTTTGTTCTCATAAATAGCGTCCATTAGAGACAGCTTCCGGCATCCATAAGTATTATATCCAGCTAACGAACGTTTGGAAAGTGAAATTTTGTTATGTAAATTATGCTATTGTAAATACATGTACCTTCATAGTAGCGATATCGTGCGTTATCTATCAAAATTAACGCAATAATACCAATGATTTGAACTAGGAACTGTAGTTTTGAATTTGGACCAAAAATATTCTTAAATAAGATAACGAACGAAAACATCAAAAACTGCACCAAAAGTAATCGGACACGTGTTTCAATAGCTAAGCTATCATCATCAGCGAACCAATATAAACGCTGCAGTTTAGTGTTCCATTCCTTTGAACTTAAATAAGATATTTGAACAGATTTTCATAATTTATTGTAAACTAGGAAATGTTTACACAATAAACAAACACTTCTGTAACACAAAAACGTTAATCTAACAAAATATGAATCATAAATAACGTATATATATATATATATAATGCTTTATTCTTTCACGTGTAAACATGTTTGTAATAAAAAATCTTTGGGGTTTAAACACGTGTAATAAATATCAAAAATTACAACGTTTCGCCACGCTAACACGCAGCTTTTTCGTAATTAATAAATAACAATCTTAGTCTCTATGCGATTTTGACCTTGAACGTGTCGCTGGACCAGAGTAACAAGACACGTTCAAGGTCAAAATCACATAAGACTAAAATTATTATTTATTAATTAAACTGCGTGTTGCGTGGCAACTTTTACAATATTTATTACACGTGTTTAAACCCCAAAATTTTATTACAAATATATATATATATATACATACATACCATACATAACGTAAAAATCTAGAACTCAATAAGGTTGCAGTTGTAGGTATTCCAAATGCAGGAAAAACTAAAATAAACGTACTTTGGGTGCCTTCGTGATCGATTTAATTCTAAAATAAAAGATCACATGAGCTAAAACAGAACATACTTTGATTTTGCACGTAATTCATAATGTAAAGACAAATGATAATGTGGTGGGTATCTCTTCGAGATGTATACAATTAGTATTTTTTTGTTATCAATCACAAATTACACAAAGTTATAAAGAATGGGTCATAATGCTTGAACTTATAAGACTTACCTCTTTCTCGACGATTTCTTTCGTTTGCAACAGATGTTTTAATAGCAGCTAAAGATCTGCCTCCTAATTCAGGATATTGTTCAATTGTCTGTTTAATCTCTGGATATGTTGGTAAAGTATCTCGTTCTATATGATCCCTAAATACGTTACATAAGATTTTTTTTTTCAGATGCACTCCATTTCTTTCAATCAGACGCTATAAAGGTAAAAATAAAAATAAAATCAACAAGAAGATATTCCTTACTTTGATAAGTTATAAAAACCTTCTACAGCAGAAGGGCCTTCAATAGGAGTTGCAAACGAAAAACAACGGGTCCTTTTTAAGCCAACGTTTCTTCTACTATTGGCTTAAAAGGACCCGTTGTTTTCGTTGCAACTCTATTGGCATTTCTGTGAAAGTTTTATAATTTATCAATAAAACAAGGAGGAATTATTTACTAACATTCCTTACTTTGTTTGACGCTAGAGTTTAGTGTGCGATTATTTGCTGCAAAATAATTTGATATATACAGTTTTATAGATTGAGAACTTCGAGATTTTAAATTTGGATTTTGTTGAGCAGCAATCAATCTTTCATATCGAAGGTAACTTATTTTCTTTAAGCAAATCAACAAATTCGTCTTGAATAGCTTTCTTTTCCGCATTTGTCCAACGAGGTTTTGGTCCAGAAAAACGTTGCGTACTACCCACATAGCACAAATTTATTCCATGCATGTACGTAGAATATTCAAAAAGTATTAAATGAATATGAATAGAATATTCAAAACTGTTCATAGAACATTTGTAGAATATTCTTTTGGCTGACTACAGAATATGCTGGAATGCACCTTATTTATTTTATTTATTTATTTATTTCTCAACAGACATTAATGTCAAATTATAGAGAAAAAACTAATAATTTACATATGAAATATTCAGAACAAAAAAGAAAAATCTAAATTCAAATCCAAATTAAGATACATTTGAAAGTTCAATTAAACATTTTAAATTCTTTGGGACGTGCCTTAAATATATCAATATGATTTTGGATGGTATGATATAAAATATACATGCGATACAATGGTGAGTTGAAATGATGCAGTGTGTGAGGGTCTTGTACTCAAAAGTTAGATTATTTCGACCACATAAGCGTGGAACATGAATATTTATCGAATTTAATATGAACGGATCATCAATAAGAAAATTTATGATTTTGTACAGATAATATATACATATATGGTTATGCTTAGTTTTGATCGGTATAAAGTTGAATTCGCTTAACAAACTATTGTAACTAATATTATAAGGAGGAAAAGAATGGTGTTTGTAAAGGTACAAATATTTAAGAAAGCGTTTTTGTACTTTCTCTAACAGATTTACAAACTTAATTTGCTTTGGGGACCAAACACAAGCGCAGTAGGTTAATTTACTTAGAACTAATGATTCATATAATTTTATGATAGATTCAGTGGAGGTAAACTCCCTACAGTTTCGAATAATAAATCCAAGGGTCTTGCTTGACTTATTAACAATATGATTGATATAAGCATTAAAAGTTAGCCGACTATCAAAATTATACCTAAATCCTTTACTGAGTTAGACCGGGTAATTTCTTTCTCATCAATTTTATACCTATGTATAAATGGATTCTTATTCCTGAATATTATGAATTTTCTTTTGATGTAACTTAGAATGTGCCGAGAATGTGTTATAGTGTATTCCAAGCTATTTGTCCGGTCTCTTTACTTTTGGGCGCATACCGTTGATGAAACTATTGTGAAATATACAGCCTTCAGTTTATTAGCTTTAGGGGGGGACAAGGTACGTTATATCCCATTATATGCTCTTTGGTTATATTGTAGTATTTAATAGGTTAAGAAAAGATTGAAATATTGTTTAAACTTAAATGTATGCGTTTTTAAATATTTCTGTCCTTTCTTAACCCATTGATACTACAAATACAACTACCTTGTCTCCCCTAAAGCTAATGAATTGAAGGCTGTACATTTCACAAAGTTTCAACCACGATGTGCGCCTATAAGAGAGGGTTAATCTTTCACCGGACAAATGGCTTGGAATAGAACTATATCATATGATAATTACCGCTAATGAGCTAGTGCCTTCAAGAGGAAGGAAAATAATAACTATTTTATTTCGAGTCACAAAAGCAGTCAATATAGTTATTGTAACTGTAGTCTACTAAAATTAATACCATTAAAGAAATACTTTCTTTCGTTTGTTCATATGGTTACAATCAAAAATAATCGAATTTTGGTTTTGTAACTTGTAACAAAGTTATTTTGAGTGTTAAATCTATCAGTGAAATAATAAAACGTTATACATATGCAATAGACGTATACTATACCTACTTTTGGAAATTACATAAAAAATTATTCTTATTCTGTAAGTACAGCGGACCAGAAGCAAACAGAAGCCCTGGAGGGCGTGGCTAGCGTCGCTTTAGTTTTGACAGTACATTCAGATTAACAAGTTTTTTGTTTTGTCAAAATTAATAATTTTAGGTTAGTTATCTAATTTTTATATCAAAAAGATTCTGATCTGCCTTCACTGTTGCAATAGAGATATTCCCCATGTAGCACCAATACGTCTTAAATAGGTCTTAAAGAAGTGGTATGACGTACCTTAATACGTTTTAAGAAGGTACGCTACAGAATTTTCGACGACTACAAGACGTTTACAAAAGGTTTTTTGTCACAACTTCAGAAGTTTTTAAACGGATTTGAACACCGTTTTTAGAACGTTTTTCAGATCGTCTTTAAAATGTTCGGTGTAAACTATTCCTAGTACGCTTTTAAAGACGTATTTTCAATGTCCATTTTAAACAGTTTTCAAAATATTTTTCGAGGCGTATTTAAAATGTTTGTTATAAACCACTTGTTGTAAGTTTTACAAAACTATCGTTTAAATGTCTATTTTCAACATTTTCCATACATTTTGCACTACACTTTTTGTAGATTTATGGAATGTATTTAAAGACATTTTTGTTACTACACAAATAATTGTATGTAAATACAATATAAATAAATACAAAATAAGAAAATATCGTATGAAACAAAAAGATCGGTATCCTATAATTCCAATAAAATCATATGAAACAAAAAAATATCAATATCCTCTATAATGTAATTAAAATCGTATGAAACAAAAAAATAGATCAATATCCTCGATAATCTAATAAAAATCGTATGAACCAAAAAAAGATCAATATCCTATAATCAAGTAAAAATCGTATGAAACAAAAACAGAACGATATCCTATAATCTAATTGAATAATTTTATTAACGATAGAATGGACTGTAATTAAAATTTCTTTATTTGTCGCTTATTACTTGTAGATTTATATGTTGTTTTATCTGCTAACGACGTACAATGAATTTCGCTAACACTCAATTGCTTATCATCTAGCGCTCTTTTTGTAAAAATAGTAAAACATGCGCAGTGTTTAAAATTAACGTTTCGTGACAAAACATATAAAATTGAACAGCGAGTATAAAGAGGGCACAAATTACTTTATCACTAATAAAATCCTATGAAATAAAAAAAGATCAATATCCTATAATCTAATAAAACCCATAAAACAATAGGGGAACGTGGGGGAATATGGACCATCGGGCAAAATCGACCACTTCGAAATCTCTTAAACTTGGCACCATTCAAGAGACCGTAACCGCGCAGACGGTAGAAGCCTTCCTGTGTGCCTTATACGTACGGTTAGTACGATACCATCACTCAATCTGTGTGCATGTTGTAATTTTTAGTGGTGTCTCGAGTTTTCTTATTAAAATTGTGCCGTTTTTATTAAGGTATGATTAGGTTCAGATTTGCTAAATGTTTTGCATTTTACGTTCTTAAGATAAAGCGGATATTTTTCCACAATCTGAGTGTAATTTGTTGCATTTCTAATGTAAATTTTCGTAAACAAAATTTTAAGGTCAAGTATACTGGTTCGGGTAAAATCGATCACGTTGGTCGATTTTACCCTCAATAATCGATATTACCCCAATTAGTATATGTATACATTTGGCAAGTTCGGCAAAATTAGTAAGTGTTATTTTAAATCAAGTGCGTAAGAAAAATCTAATAAGGTAGGTAGATAAAAAAACGCTATTTCATTTCAGATGCCGCGGACGTATGTACGAAAAACTGGACGGTCTTCGTGGACATGAAAAGGGCGATAAATGCTGTGAGAGAACAACAGTCATCCATTAGGAGTGCAGCTAAAATGTTTGAGGTTCCATATGGTACACTTCAGGATAGGCTAAGAGGTAGAAATTTCAAGCAAAAAAATTACATTAGGAAGAAAAACGGTTTTTTCCCAAGAGCAGGAGGAAGAAATTGTCCAGGTCGGATGTTGGCAAAAAAAGGTGAAAAGCAAGTCGGCGCCATAACAAGCGGAGAAAGGGGACAAAATACTACGATAGTATGCTGCTTCAGCGCATCAGGGCAATATATCCCACCCATGTTTTATATTTAAAAGATTAAGAATGAAAGATGGCTTGGAAAAAATGGCCCGGCAGATGCCATATTCAAGTGTTCAAAATCTGGATGGATAACAGAGGAACTGTTTACGGAATGGTTACAGCATTTCGCAAAATTTACCAATGCTTCATCCAGAGCAACCATAGTTTCATACTCGACAATCATTCCACTCATTCCTCTTTACCTTTATATACGTTCAGTCGTAATTTTGGGATTCATTTATTATCACTTCCTCACACTTCTCATCGAACTCAGCCTTTAGACGTAACATTCTTTAAGCCTTTAAAAACTGCATACCACCAAGAATGCGATACATAAATGAAAAGCTTAGAAATTATGATAAAATTAAAGACACCGACATAGCCGAACTTTTGGAAATGCGTATAATCGAGTAACTACGATAGAGAAAGTTTTAAACGGATTTAAAACCACCGGAATATTTCCGATCAATCGAGATGTATTTTGCGAGGAAGACTTTCTTCCATCGTTGAAGTAACTGAGGATGAGCGAAACTCAACGACTCCAGAAGATGTACCATAACTGAAGAAACACCCAGGGTATTTCGAAGCCAATACAGCCCAGACATCGTACGCCATCTCCACAACCAGGAGCAAGGTGGAACTGTTGCAGGCAGATCCAATATCTTAAGAAATAGATTGCCATCAGATTCGTCTGAATCTGAGCTTAATTGGAAGAAGTTGCTGAAGATTATTTAACCGATGATGATGATAAAACCGTAAAGCCCAAAGAAACAAAACCAATATTTCTTTTCAAGACTTATATTCAGCTCAGTTTTTAAACCAAGAATTTCACAGCGGAAAAGGCAACACTCTAAATATTAACATCCACTCCAATAAAAGAAAGAGCTTGAAAATAAGATAAAGAAAAGCAAAAAAGGAGGAAAAAGAAAAATTAAGAAAAGTCACAAGAAACATTACAGGCAAAGAAAAACTCAACTGGAAGAAAGGAAAGGGAAAATAAAGACATCTGCACTATTTGTGAACGATTTGGATATGCCAATGACGTTTGGTGGCGGTGTCGCTCTTGTGCATCTTGGGCCCATGCTGATTGTACTAGTGCCGAAAAAGACATCAGTGTATATTTGTGACTAATGCTTAGTGTAATATGCTGAAAATAAATTTATTTCAAAATATTACTTCATGATCGATTTTACCCTCCACAGTGGTCGATATTATCCTACCGGTCGAAATTACCCAACTTTTTTTGTTTTTGTTTTAAATCATACTTTATGCAAAAACCATTTGGTTATTTAAAAAAATCAAAGAAAAATCATAGTAGATAAATTAACCAAGCAATTGTACAATTTGAGCTTCTTATTACAAACATTACTATTTGAAATTTTTAATAGTGCTGTCGATATTACCCACGTTTCCCTAATAGTTAACTTAAATCTAACTAAACGTTTTGCTTTTTATTAATTGAATTTAACCGTTCCTGGCTTCTTTTTAGATAATTTTGCACGTTTAATTCAATTTCTTTCAGCGATGGGTTACTCAAGCTTGCACATTGACATGAATGCTTTCTACAAAAAAGAAATTATGAATAATTGCAAATTTTCAGGACGGAAGCTCACCAAGAAGAACTTCATATAACCGCAAATCCTTAAATTTTCGTTTTCCTTTCTGTCCCAAAAAACTGAATTTCTCCAGAACTTAGTCTTGAATTATTTTTTAAATTGGTTTAATAAAAAAATATAGATTAGTACCACCAATTATTGCCATCTCTCCTTGCTCTAGAAAAATCTATATAGAGTATTGGTTACATTTTAATAAAATGTGCTTACCATTGAATTAGAAATTTCGTTAAGTCTTCCTCAAATTTTGCCAGTTCTTCCTAATTTTTATGGGAATGTTTATTTTATTGAAAGATACTTTCGCCTTATGCAGTTAAGTTATTGGTTTTAATTGTGAATTTAATTCCGATGTTAAGTTATTGATTTGGCATTGGATCACATTAACTTTTCATAACAGTTCCTTAGGTATACTGCAATTTAGTCTTATACAATAATTATTGTCTTTGTAAATATAATATGCATACCTTCTTGGGCATTTAATTTGGACACTATCATTTCAAATGTGATTTGAAATATGCAAAAGAAAAATAAAATAATTTAGTAACATTTTAGCTTATATGAGTTTTGTATTACTTTCATCCATGTATACGTTTTTTCTTTATGAAATTTCTTTCAGAGTGTTTGTTCAGAATTATTTCCTATACGAGCTGTTAAAAAATATAATTATAATTATAAACTAATGTTTGCTTAACCTCATTGATGAGTGTAAATATTACTTCTGCTTGAAGTAGGAGAGGTTCCTTCCATTTCCTCGTTTTCTAGTTAATTTGATACTATAAATAATAGTAAATAAATCATTTACAGATAAACACAAAAAGCGCTTTTAATACCCCGTTCAAATGCTGGAGGCGTCTTAGGTTTTGGTGCTACATCAAATTCTATATCTCTGTTGAGGGTCAGGAATAATTTCTTGTTTTCTTCTACTTCTTATATACTAGGTTCAGAGTCCGTTGTACATAAATCTAGGTCGTTTCAGCTTTTTTTGCTTTACAACGTGCCAAACTGTATTGATCTAAAATAAAAAATTGTATGCATATACCTTTAGATGTACCTCTCAAAAATTTACCCACTGTATACAGCATTTCGAAATTGACTAATTTCTATAATGCTCCATGTATCATTGGTTCTTTTTTAGTTCTAATGGCATTAGCTAATTTGTCATTCCATACAATGGCCAAAAGCACTCATTTCCGTGTACCCAATTTAACGGCAAAGCTTCGACAGTGTTTTCCTTGATGAATTTGACGATGCTCCAAGTCATACTTTTGGTCTTTGTACCAGGTATTATAAATATATGTTTTGAAACATGAAACCATTATTGATAAGATCGATCGCTTCACTGACAAATTGACCATATGCACAAGATTTTTGGACTTCATATTTTACGTTGTTAGGTTTTATCATCGTGTTGAGTTTTCAAATCTCCCACCAAAAAGGTAAAATATTATTGGCGAATATAAAATTAGGGAAATATAACGTTATTCTTTAGATAACCACAAAAAGACATCGCTTATATTTATTTACTTCAATTTATTTTATTGGCTATCATCATGCCTCCAGCAAAACGGAAAAAGGTAACAACTATAAATTAATCAATTATTTCATTAATCTGTATTAATGTTTTAGAAAACATAGGACAGTATGCTTAGTTGAAGGTTGTTCCAGCAATTCGTCTTCCGATAAAACGTTTCTTTCAGATTCCTTAAAAATCCAAAAAAGGCAGCTGCTTTTTACGATATATTAATCGATCACATAATGCTACAATTTATGCTTCGAAAAGAATTTGTGGAAAACATTTTTTTAATTTAAGTGGACGAAAAACCAAAGCAGATAAATATCCAATCTACGTGCGTGAAGTAATCAATGATAGTCACGATGGTAATCCTTATAAAATCACATTAAATGTGGTATAAGTAATTTGTTGTAGACGTGACACAAGGGATCGATTTGCATGTAGATCACAGTGAAGAAGTAAATTGTAATGATAATAGCATACCTTGAGAAGACCTGTCAACAAAATGAAAATATCTTGGAAAATGACGAAACTTATTTCATATATTGGGCACAATTATGCATGTTACAATGAAAATGCAGCTTTAGTTAAAGCCCTACAAGATCATGCTTTCAAGTTGGAGCTGGAAAATGAAGATTAAGGAAGCAACTATCTGTAAACGTTGTTGAATCCAAAGTTACAATCAATTATATGGAAATTTTGAACAACACTTATATGCTACATTTTTTGTACAGAGTTTGCAGATATAAACAAATACTATGGATTTGTAAAAATATTAAAAAATCTTTGGCTGTAAAGTACATGCAGCAAAATAAAATAACGGAAAGCATGTAAGTTGTCAGATGATGAACAGATTTTCCTGGTTTTTACTAGAGTTAAGGTTAGGGGCTTCTTGAAAATGATTTAGCTGTAAGGCATAATGTGAATCAAAGTACAATATCAAAAATTTTGACATTCTGGGTAAACATTATGTTTGCATATTTTAAGCAGTTGCCTATATGGCCCACGAAAGAAATAGTTATGAAATTTATGCCAGACTGCTTTATAAGAAGGTATCCATCAACTAGGGTGATATTAGATGGTACGAAAATTTTTATTCGAAAACCATCAGACTGCAATATTCAAAGTGATACTGATTCCCAATATAAATCTCACAATACTGCCAGAGGAATCATAGGTGTAACACCTAATTGATTTGTTTCATTTGTATCAGAATTATATCCTAGTCGAATTTCTGAAAAATAGATTGTTGTTGAGAGTGCAATTTAAAATTGCTTACAAGCAGGTGATTCGGTGATGGCTAATAGGGGTTTCACGATAGCAGAAGAATTAGAGCCGTTAATGTCGATTTAAATATTCCACCATTTTTTTATAAGGACGGCCTCAGTTCAGTATTGAAGACGAACAAATGACAAGAACATAGCAAGTACTGTTTTCATTTACTAAGTGAGAAATTATGCTCTAATATTATCTATTTGAGGCATTCAATTCATGTGGAACGAGCAATTAGAAGTGTAAAAATTTACAGAAGTACTCACACACACATTTCCGAACAATGCTGCTAATACAATTAAATAAAATTTGGACAATATGTTTGTCATTTAGTAAATTTCACCAATGTACCCATACTGAATAGAAAAGTATAGAATATTTTAATCGTTTTTAATCTGCATTATTTATGAACCTTTTCAAAATTCTTAAAAATAAAAAGGAACTAATATACGTAACATATCTTGACACCATGTTTCTTCATTAAATTGAATTGTTTGAATAAACACATCTTGTCCGCTATCCACTAACAAATCACAACGTGCAATTCCAGTAATGGCAAGTTGCCCTTGGATCTGATAATAACACGAATGATTTCGCTTGAAACTGATATTCTCATTAAATTGTAAGAAATGGGGCAAATCCATTCTTTATACAGTCAATAACATTTAAATTATTTTGCATACCACCTTTTACTAATGTTTTTACTTCTAATAAATGGTAACGCTTTGTTGCAGTATCATAAATTTGTCTATCTGGCGACGCTGCTAAAAAAGGAGACACCAGGGTTCACACACAATACATTCATATGCCTTGTGACTTGGATTCATATTTAAGTACTTTAGAACTGCCTGCTTTTCATTTTCAATTCTAACTGCATCTAGCTGTTCCGAATATTTGATTGGGACCAGATTCTATTTAATAATTTTGAATTTATAGCTGCTTTCTTTTCATTATCTCTCCAAATTTAGACGAACTTATCCCACAAAGCAAGAATTTATCGCACAAACATCCTAATAACATTAGCAGGTTACACTGCGACGTTAGCATTATTACCCAAATAACATTATATTAACGTTAGAAAAACATCACCGGAAGAAGAGTTTCTAGTGTATGGGGTATATCTCGTAGAAATTGTTTCCAATACTCAGGTTATTTAAATGATCTAGAATTACATTTTGACAGGCCTAAGTTCTGTTAATTGTCGTAGAACTTTCGACTCAACTAAAATTTAAAAAATGTGGCGTTATGATCAATTTATGTATACTTACAATTTTCTACATCGCTTAGGATAACTGGCATTTCATTTATTAAAGTTACGTCTGTAATAAACAAAAAAGTTATAACAAATTAGACAATCTAGGTAGTTTACCATTAATGTCAATTTGAATTTCATCTATGGTTGGAACCGAGAGGTTGGAACTGTTGAAATTGTGGTTGGGATTCTCTCACCACTGCAGTTGGAAGTTTCGCTAGCTAAAATTGAAAAATTAATCTAAATGCTCTCAATCACCTATTAAAATCTTATCCATACATGATTCTTCATCAGAAAGGCGTGGTGGAGTTTCCATTATGCAATCTGTACATTTTCCTTCTACGATTTCGGGTCTTCTTTGCTTCAGTTGTATGACTATTTGGTGTACTAAGCTCACTTGCTGATTGTATTCCTTCTTGTTCAGAAGTCGATTTGTACTTGACGTTTTCTTTGGAAAGAACCATTTGTATGTATCTATCAGTTATTATAATTTAACTTTAAACAAGGCGTATTATTCTTAACTTACCCATTTCCGCACAATAAGACTGCTGAAAATTGAAAAAGTGTCAAACAGAAATATAAAATATTTTTAAAAAATACCCAAAATAATTTATGATAAAACTTAAATATTAGACGATTAAAAGGAATAATATATTTATCCTTCATTACCATGCACTTAGACTGAATTTTTCGACTGTAATTAGTTTTAAATCGTTACTTTCAGTAATTTCGCGGACATTAAAAACGGACGATTTGCATGGTGTTCTAAATAAAAACCCACAAGAAACGCATATAGTGTATTGCAAAAAAAAAATTCCATCATCGGTCTTTCTTAATATATTGGTAATTTTTCCATATGATCCATCACCTAAGAAAACATATCCATTTCGTTTAGTGGTACTGAAAGTAAATGCATTCCATTTCAGGAACTTAAAAAGAGTCGTAAGTACTATCGCCGATGCGTATTACTTCATTTAAATTTGATAAAGTCAAGTTTTCATTAATGTCATCAACTGAATTTTTTTCAACTGCCTCTCCTCACTAATTCTATTGACAATTTGTTCCAATGGTCGCCGACTAGTTTTTTAATTTCAATTTAATGCAGTGCATGTAATTTTCATACTTGAAACAGCTAAATTCATCTAAGGGTCCGTATTTAAGACGTCTTCATTTATGTGAATAAGATTGTGAACATTATAATTTATATCTCTCGGCCATAAATATCCCCAAAATTGTTTATAAAATATTTTAATAATTGTTTTGCATATGCATTTTAGTTCCTGCTAAAGATGGAGTGCATAATATTCGAATAACGACGTGCAGTGTTAGAAAATGTATGTACAATTCTTGTTTTAGTCGGTTTTTAAAAGAACAGGACCGCTATACAATTAAAATAATCGTAATTCCGTCGCTTTCCACCTATCTATTTCTTTCAAGCTACGAGGAAGTCTTGCAAATTCTTTTGGCATACATTTTCTTAAATGGCTAATATCCATATCAATCAGTAATAAGTCCTTATCTAAAAGTCTCACTGTTTTGTTTCCTTTTACCCAAAAATTATTAATCTTTTCATTACTCAACACATACCAAATGCATATAATCTAAAGGCAACTGCGAAATTATATCATCTAGGTTCAATTTTAAAAGAGGCGAAACAGTTTTATGGTATTCTTCATATGCACCATTAGAAAATAACTGATGGGTTCGCATTTGAGAATCAATATCGGGAAATGTCATTCTATTTTTATAAATGTGCCTTCTGTGATGCACTTGTTGCAACCAGTTGATGCATTATATCCCTTAACACACAATATAAAAGCTTTAGCTGGGGCGTCGCAAAGTATTTTTTGAAACTTTTAGTTTTAAAATTCGACCTCTATAGTTAATACCGTTTTTTTGCAGAATATCAAATTCAGCTAAAAACGTTTCAAAATATGTTGTTCCATTCTGTGGTTTGTTGTAACCGTGAAAGATACCAATAGCAAAGACTTCTTTTTAAATAAATTGTGATTAATAGAGGCTAATATCGGCCATAACTGACTACCACTGCTTTTGCTGAAGGTAGCCCATCACAGTTAATGTCAATTTCCAAAATGTCTTCTTCGAAAACGTTTGAATTTCTGTTAAGCACATTATTTCAAACCCTCTTCAATGCCAAAGTGATAATATCTTCCCGGTTCCATATCGACAAAGGTATTTTTTTTAAATTACTTTTAAGTAAAGTGCGGCAGTCAACAGGTAGTTTGTAGTATCCGTCCTCATTTAAAATTTGTAGTATAGCATTTGCCGTAGTATGAGCAACGTTAAAATCCACAATCCACCTAGCAATTTTATTGCGTATGTCTGATTTCAAATTAATAGGTGCATTATCAATTACAGACTCAATAGGATTAGTCCAACTATGTTGCATTACATTATGTAAACTAGTACTAGGCTCTGTATTCACAATCCTAGGAACACTAGAAGGAGCATTGTTTAAATGCTCATTACTATTGCAGTTGAAGAGTTTGATGAATGGATGGTATTTACGATATTTTCTGACAAAATACGCTTTTTTTCATTTCTTATAAGCCTCTTTAAGTGCTGTTTGGTATAGTAAGACCTATTTCTAGCTCTTATACGGTTAAAGAACTAAAAAGAAACATCAGCCTTAGTACTAATTAGTTCTACAAATTTTTAATAGGATAAAGTTAAATCAACAAAATAAAAACTATTTTAATTATAAAAAGTTTCAACTACAAGAAATTCAAAGTGTGTACAAAATTTAAAAGTGAGAAAATTGTTATCTTCTTCAGTCTTAATTAATGAGTCTCTGTAGAAAAACTAGTAATTTTTATATTGAGATTCTAATGCTGTCTTGGGGATACAAACGCATGCTACAGTTTCTAGAAGTTTTGTAACTTCAGGGATATTGCAAGTAAAACGAGTTATGAAATGTAACTTGATAGCTTCCATGCAAGAAACGTTTTTTGATTGTTATATGACTTTTCTGTACAATTTTCGAAGTTCTTATGACATAATACATAAAGTACGTACATACCTTATCGGATGATTGAGACATGCTTTGACTCTGTAAATGAATAACACAATTAAATGACATTCCAATTATTTAAATTAACTTCAATTTTTGTTTAGAGCATTATTACAATATAAAATAATACTAACCTTAAACTATTTGGGTTTCTTTATGAATCTGTATCTGTATCACTATTATACACACAACCACGTAAAAGTACGAAACCAGTGAAAACTTTAGTTGATCTTGCCGTTGCTAACCGGCCAGATCGCAAACAGTCGCAGATCCAGAATGATGTCACTTCCGAATTCTTTTTGACAGTAGCGGTTCGTGTCCTGGCAGATAGGATAGGCGACTGGATGACAACAATTGCTATATTCTATAATTAGTAATGATTTGATGTTCACTTTTAATACATAAATATGACCTCCATAGTGCTTTCTCTATATTATCACTGTTTTTGTGGAAAAACAGTGCATCGGTTATGCGTAAACGATGCGCCGCCAGTGATCCTAGATCCATCATCACATTAAGTGACGACCGTCTTGCACAGTCGCAGTCTACGAAAAATTATTTACCATTTTTATTTATAAATTCTTTATTTTATCAGTGTTTTTTACTTAATCGATAACTTCTTAATTGCCTTTGTATTGTATACTGTAGTAAATACGTAAATGACGTAAACCGACGTTTTTGCCTTAAAATAAGGTTAAATTACTTTAAAATATGTACTTTATCTGAATTTATGTATGACATACCTATACTCATACAACTTAATCAATGCGGTAACGAATGGAAGCGGTAAACGTTAGTCTAACATTGTAAAAATAAAGTTTCATCAAAAAAAAACAAAAACGTTAATGTGATAGTATACCTGACATATTGCCGGTCTTTTCACCTATCTTTAAAATTCTCTTATTTAATCCGAATTTTAACCCTGATTTAGGTCTTTTCACCATCTTTTAATTTTTATCCTCTCGTTAGAAATTACATTGATCTCAGCTTTAACTTAACGTCCCGATAAACCAAGCATTAAATCTTTAATAAGAATATTATAACCACACTTTATCCAACTAATAGCTTTGAACAACAATGAATAATATTGGCAGTGGAAGAAGATATTTTTAGTGGATATTGAATTTTAATAATTATAAATGCTTATAGAAAACCTTATGGTAGTAGAAACAATGTGTAGATAACATGAATCGGTGGGATGATAATGAATTTATTAGAAGATATCGAGTATCAAAAGTGACGTGAATCAAATTTTAGAAGAAATTACAGATCAATTGAAGTCTGCAGCAGACAAGAAATCATGCGGTTTCACCACGCTTCAACAACTTCTCTTAACTTTAAGATTTCTCGCAACAGGCGGTTTTATATAAGCATAGGAGATTGCATGGTGGGATTCATAAATCAACTGCTGGTAAAATAATTCAAAAAGTTATATATGCATTAGCTGGACTTCGTGAACAGTTCATTAAACTCCTACGGACAGGCAGAAAAACAAGCAACGGTAATACAGTTTGCAAGAATGGTCCGTTTTTCACGTGTTTTAGGTGCTATCGACTGCACGCATATAAACTACAATCACCAGGTAATATAGCTGTAAATTTAGAAACAGGAAAGGCTATTTCTCAATAAATGCGCAAGTCGTTTGTAATGCACAATATCAAATCCAAGATATTGTAGCAAGATGGCTAGGAGCATCTCATGACAGCTATATTTTTAATAATTCTGGAGTGAGAATGAGATTCGAAGCTGGTGAATTTGATAACCCTATTGTTATTGGGAGATAGTGGCTATCCAGTACGTTCCTACCTATTAACTCCTTAGATCAGCCTAGAACTGCTGCAGAACATTTGTACAATGAAGCACAAATACGAACGAGGAATGTAGTAGAACGAACTTTTGGGATCTGGAAGCGACGGTTTCCAGTTTTAAGTACTGGAATTCGCACTCATCTACGGTTGGCTCAAGCAATTATAGTAGCTAGTGCAGTGATACACAACATTGCATACTCAAATCACGATGAATTGCCTGATATTGAAACAGAAGAGAATGTTATACCTGACCTTATGGGGAAAGGAATCAAGAACAACAAGATAATGTAGGTGAGTTAGCCATTAGAAATTCTATCATAAGATATTTTGAACAATTTTTATAAAAATTCCAAACAAATGCATACAATTTACAATTATTAATGTTTATAATACAAAATAATACTAGCTTGAATTGTTTTTCATTAGTTGTTGTTTTAATAAAGTAATACTTAATTTTTTCTCTTCAATTTTCAGTTCTAATAATTCCAAGTTCCAGTTGTCGTTTCCGCTTTGTAAAAATTCTGCTTCTTCAACTAATTGGTTCTGTTTAACTTTATCGTCCTTTTTAAGCAAATCAGTTTGTAACTGAACTAGTTGTGCTCTCGATTTTATTACTTGATGCAACTTTTCATTTAAGAGGTCTCTCGACTTTCCACTAAAACATGGAGTCTGTAATGCGTGGTGCTTCTTTTTTTTTAATGTTTTTGGATTCCACTCATTCCATTGTTGCATAGGGTTTTGGATTGAAGCGTTTTCCTGAAATGATATTAATGTTAACAAAATTTAAAATTGGAAACATATTTTCAAATATACCTTGTTTTCTTCAAAGTTTTCCGTTATATCTTGAGGAGTTGACATAACCACTGCTTCGAGTTCAGCATCCTCATTCACAACATATTCGCCACAAATCTCCTGTTCCTGTAAATGTTCGGGTGCTCCTTTAATGGTGCAGACTCAATTGTAGTGTCTGAAATATTTACAGATTTATAAATACATCTTTTATATTTTCTAATACTCACCAACTAATGTCATGTCGCTGTCAAAATCAGCTGGAAGACCGCTTACATTCAGTTGAATGTATCCCATCAATTTGTCCTCGTAATCGGTTAGGTCTTGGGTATTTGCAGGCCACCTCCTGTTTTAAAATTTCCATTTTATTTTTGACATTTTGTGTTTTAAATTTTGTTTAACCGAGTCATATTTATTTCTTAACACAATAGCACTTCTTTCTCCACCTGCAAGGGCTTTAAATTCCTCTGATATTTTCTCCCACGCACTACTTTTCTCTTTCCATGTAATAGAATCAGTTTCTTATTCTCTATTACTCCTATATGTCTTATAATCACATCAACTAACAATCTTACTTCTAATTCGGTGAAATTTTTAGACCGCTTTTCTTACTGATGAGTCATCTAATTATAAATACATTTGTATCAATTGGTGTATGATTGTAGCTTTGAAATTTAAACTTACCTTTATTTATTATTAATTTTAGTACACAGACAGTCACTTGCAAACAATTTATTATAAAGCACACACATATAGAAGCAAGAACTGCATGAAAGTAAGGTTGAGTTTGGTTGAGATTCACACTTTGTTTACGTTTTGCATCCTATATCACTTTTTCAACAGAATTGGATAATAGGTGTCTCCCACTCGTTTATAAATGTAACCTCATACACATAATAGTTGTTGCCAGCCTTTGTCTTTCAAGAACAATTCTTAGCGTTATCTGGCAATGACCACTACAAAATTCTTGAAAAGACGCGCTTTATCTTAATGCTCAGTTTAATCGGCACTTTAAATAAATGCTTCCGTTACTTAATTATAACTTTATGGATAAGTGAAAAGACCGGCCCTTAATCACATAAACGTTACCAAATAAACATGATGTAAACAGCAGACAAGTGATGTTTGGCTGATAACATACTTATTACATTTTGAAGATTTAATGAAAGTAACGTAAACTAACTAGACATCAGAACGAAGTTAATATAACGTTTGAGTACAACGTTTTAATTTTGGACACCAAATTAACGTTGACTGACATTGCTGTTACATTTCTTGCTTAGTGGGATTCTTTTGCAGCGTTCTATATACCATTATTTGTTGCTTCCTTGACATTCTTGTTCTTTTTCATAAAACTCTTGCTACGTACTAAAGTTAAAGATATTTTGATATCAGTTGTTCAACATTTTCTAAATTATTTAACGCAACAAAAATTTTCAAACTGATTTCTCCATTTTGCTTCAGTAGAATAAAATTCCATTCACTTCTTCAATTGTAGGTAAAAAGTATTTCTTACTTTAATGGCATATATTATTACTTTTTAAAACCTCTGCCAACATATTTAAATTATTTTCTTCGCATATCTTCGCATATTGTTGAATGATGTTTTTATTAATCAATACTTCTATTCCTGTTTTTAATTTTCTTTTTCGATGCTATGAATTCTATTTTTCAGATGTTTCCTCGGATCTGCTTTTCGTAAATAAAATTTCATGGAAAGGTTTTCATAATAGGCTTTCCTTGACGAACCTTGTCTTAACTTTTACCTTATCCTTTGAGATGTGCACGGCATTTCTACAGAATCTTCGATACATTCTTTTTCTTCTTCCAGAATATCTAACATTGTCTACAACACTATCAAAAATATGTTTACACTGTGTCAAGGCTGCCTGCAACACAAACTGCAACGACCACTTTCTCGCCAATTCCATCGTAGGTAATCCATGTGATTGTCATATAGACAGTTTTCTTCATTGTTGCATGATCATTTGGCCTTAACAATTACAGATGAATTGTAGTGTACTAAAAATGTCTCTAACTTTAATGGCTTTATACATTCGATATCCTTAAAGTCTGTATACTATTGGCGCGGAGTAATAAATCATAATTGCTTGAAATAATTCTTTATTTTCTTGTGAAAGCGGTACTTCTACGGTTAAGTAAAAACCAATAAATTATAACCAAAAATCGATCATTGTGCCACTCTTGCAGACATATCGACCCATCTACACTGAGAAAAATTTCTTACACAATATCTGAATTTCAGATATTCTTTATATGAAATTCAGATACTCCGTGGGACAACAAAACGTTTTTTAAATTATATCAGAAGGAGGTTATTTAATATGAACATCTTAGATTTGTAATAACTAACACTTTTACGATACCACCAGAGTTTTTAGACTATTAGTTTGAACAACTCGTTTGATACACTTTATATAAACGCGCATTAGCTCTAAATTACCAGTGTTTTAATAATATATAAACCGTTTTATAATACCAAATATAAAGTAAAATTGAATCAAATGTTTGGTAATATAGAATTAATTAGTTTGTTCTATATAGCTTAAATAGCCTAGGCCAATAGATTTAAATATCCCGTCGTATATACTACAATGGATATCCTACAAAATTCACTACCCTGCAATATACATTTAGAATCCGGGTTCGTATCAACTGAAATACTCAGTTTACTTAAATTGTATATTTTGAAAAGTTGATTCAAATATTCGTCGTATACGCACATAAACGATAACTCATCAAATATTACATTGCGACTTTCAGCGCAGCAGCTAAAGATTGTGGTGATTTATAAAATTTGGATGTATTGTAGCTAGAATACAAACCTCTAGCAATAATGAGACATAAGATAAGTAATACCATTAATCTTCAACACAAAACTTCAACATATGCGATTAAATCCGTACGTAATTTAATCATGACCGGTGGTGGAAAATAAATAAAAGATACATGACCGTAATTTTAAATTTTATTTAAAATAAAAAAATTCAATCCGAATAATAATATAATAATGTATAGGTAAGTATAAAATATTAAACAAAATAATGAAATACGTAATATACTAGGTGTACATAAAATACTAAACAATAAAACCAATCTGCTCTTACTATAGGTACTATATAAATCTACTTTTGTAAAAAGAAAATATTTGGTATACTTAGACATGAGACTTAGGCATTTTAGAATACGGTTATGTATTTTTTCCGTTACTATGATTGAATAATTTTAAAGGTTTATGAAAGAACAAATCAGAATGCAACACATAGTTTTCATTGCACGTTTCACTGACTTCAAAACTAACAAAATGTTCATTAAATAAAAGTATCTCCACTTTAAAGCAAATAAAGCACACCTCGTTAGCATTATTAACCAAAATCTTTTGAATTTTTGAAAACTGTGGTTTAGATCTATCAACACTAATATTAATGATATGATCTACTTTATATGTAGTATGATGAATAACAACTTTGTTTACAATATTGGCAGTCGAAAATCTTTTAGCTATTGAAATTCCAACTAAATCTGTAAAATATGGAAATTCTTCTAGAATAGTACTACTTGCATAAGTTGAACTTTTAGACTGTTCTACTCGATAGTTAAAGCCTTCTTTCGATAAAAATCTTTCACACATTTGCAATTGATGTTTAATAGCCAAAGTTTTAGTAATATTTACTCTAGAAGCGACTACATTTGCGGATAATTTACTTTGTCTATGTTTTGATTCAAATCTAAAAGACGATAATGAGTTTATAGGTCCAATTGTTTTCAAAATTCTGGGGGTAATGAGTAATAAAATGATGTTTAGGTTTTAAGTTCTCCTTAAAAAGGTCCCGATATAGTTTATGATGTTGAGAAATATATATCTCTAACAATTCACAGTCAGATTTTGAAATCTGTTTGGATATAATGATAGACAACATTTTCCTTAGGATGATATACAATGACCAGTATTTATTAGAAACAGGAATATAATGTCCAAGCAGTAGCCCAGTATAGAGAATAAATGTTTTGGATTCAGATGCACTCATTTTGATATGTTGCTTTTTGATGTGATCATTATTGAAAAGTGGAGGTTTGTTTGAAACTGTATCCCCAAATTCAACAGAGCGAATTTCGGAATTTAAAGTTTCAACGTCAAAATAATTATCGATCAAAATAAATTGATTTAAAATGTGTACAATATCAAAATGGCTATACCCTCAAATATGTCATGCATTACGTCTACTATATAATTCTCCGTAACAGAAAATGAATCTATACCACTCCACACAGAGGGGATTTGATTCCTGTTAAAGTGACATTATTTAATTTTAAATCGTTATTATAGTTTTCTTGTGTTCTTAAACAAGACACGTTTTCTTTTGTTAACAGTTGCATTTCTGATTTGGAACACTTGCAAAATCTGCAGTAATGATTGGCCGAAAAACTTTCAGTAAAACCCAACATAGTATGAATCCCTAAATTGTCCCCCAAAATAAATGGCATGCAGAAAAATAACTTATATTTCTTTTCCATAACATTTATCTCAATCCCATCAGTTTCTAATTTTTGATTTCAATAATTAGTTCACGAAGTACCGCTTTGGGTCCGTAATGTTTTAAGTCGTTGCTATGAAATAACAAGGATAAGAATATATTACATAAAGTTGCTTGAAACATTGGCGGAATTGTGGGTACAAGGTAATAAATAGCACCTAGCTTATGCAATTTAGCATGCGAGCCAAGAGGATTCCCTATTTCATATTCATCAAAATAAAATACTATAGGAAAAACAAACTCATTATCAAGTAATAAGAATTTTTCAATCTTATTTTTCCAAAAATCTGTTTGTATAAAATGGGTTATTGTATCACCTCGTAAACGTCCCATACTTAAGCCATTCATGTATGTTAAAGTTTTTTTTAAGACATTTGGAAGTTGAAAAAAATAACGTAAAACTTCACTGGGAGGGATTAAATGAGCGAAATGTTTAATTGTTTCCTTTGACGACTTATTATGATTTACATTTTCTGCAATAAGAATTTCTACGGGACTAATGTAAATTTTAGATTTTTCTAAATATTTCAATCGCAAGTGGTCTGAATCGATATCATCAAAAACATTAAGTAATGAATTAAACATAGCATTAATTTTTGTTGAATGAGCAGATTCTACTTTATATTCTCTAATTAACGTTAACACTGAATCTTTAATAAGCG
Organism: Abscondita cerata; assembly: GCA_030710515.1. Lineage (NCBI taxonomy): Eukaryota > Metazoa > Arthropoda > Insecta > Coleoptera > Lampyridae > Abscondita > Abscondita cerata. The sequence continues at coordinate 60,524 of JALBCR010001255.1, forward strand.
TTAGTGGTTCCTGAATTAGATGTTTCGTATTTTCTATGATGTTTTGAGTGTCTTTTCTATTAAAACACGAATTTCCATAAAGTTTACAAAAATAAGATGTTTTTGACGCATTAAGTAAACTTTGAAATTGAGATAAATCTAAACACAATCTATCAGTTTTTGAAATGGGCTCACTAGTATTACTGTGTTTGTCATAATATGTATCATCGTTAATTTCAACATTTTTTTTAAGATTATTTTCAATAGCTTCAGCATCACAAACAGGATGAGTTTTTAAATGCTTTCTGTATGAATTCAAACAAGAAAAATTTCTACAACAATTGTTTTCAACGCACTGGTATTTTTGGTTTTCAGTGCAATTATGAATTAGTTTAAGATGGGTTAAATAGTGTCTAATGTTTTCAAATTGTTTAAAACAGTAAAAGCAGGTTGGCATTTTGTAAGTATACAAAAGTTAATGTTAATATGAGGTAATTGTATGATTTTGAACTTAATCTTGAAGTAAGTAAGGTCTTAAATCTGCAATAAGAGTCGCTGCAGAACTATTCCTACACTTCGCGTCGAAAATCATGGATTCCAAAAATACCACAAGTGTTGGCATTCTATTGGATATTTAATATTTAAAGCGTGAAAACTCTTGTATAATATTTCAACCGCTCTAAGAACAGAATCGAATTTATAACTTACGTCGCCCAGATAGACTCTGTATTCTTCTATCATATTTAGAGGCCCAATCATAAGACCAAATGGTTGAAGAGTAGAATTAGCCCATGCCAACTTTCGTTTTCTTCTTAACAAAATTTCATTCAGGTCTTCAATTTTCTAAAAATATTGATTTATAGAAGTAATATCATTAACAAATAGAAGAATATACCCTGTGTCTCTGGCAAGACGCAACATAGGACTTTACTATAGAAAAAATTTGAATTGATCTACTAGTGCCATGCAATTTTCGGATGACATATACGTTATAATGCGCTGTACGTTATGGCACCTTTTAGAGTTAGAAAGAGATACCAAGTTTAGAACGTCGAATCTTCATTCAAATGTAAATTATTTGTTGACGTTTGTAAAGAAAATGAATTTACTTATGCAAAAGCATTCGTTATGTTCACTTTCATATAACCATTATAAAATACAAAATAGGGTTAAACAATGTTTGTAAAATTCTAAAACGGTACCTGAACATTTATTTTGTTGTAAACGTCAAGATTAACTTACATCTCTTTCTAACTTCAACAAAATACAGAAACGAATAGCTTATACGTAACCCAAAAAGTTCCACAGCACTAGTAGATCAATTCAATTTTTTTCCATAGTAAAGTCCTATGTTGCGTCTTGCTAGAGACACACGGTATATCAATAGATATATAATCGAGTTTCTCTTAAAATTAGAGTAATCAATAAAACTACCATATTATTTTAACTACGCTAGAATTTGATGTGTTGTTATACTATAGAAACTTACGTTGACATGAAAAAAAGCTTTCTTGAATTTCTGTCCGACTTGGTCGCCAATTGAAATCTTTGCTCCTTTTCAATGTGACAGGTGGTATTAGAAATGGAAGTGTTAAAAGTGCCACAACAGACGAATCTAAAACAGTTTGCATATAATAATTCAAAATAGTAAGAAGTGACATATTATGCGCATGCTAATTACTGAATTTCTACAATATTATTTTGTAGATATTAAAATGCTGCAGTTACTTAAAAATATCAAAATGTAGGTATTACATATATAGAAGAGGTATGTTATCTTAGTATCTGTGTTATGACATTAAGTTCACACTAATAAAATCTGATAAAACCAATTTAAAATTTTAGGATTTTGTAAATCCTCACCTATATCAGTTGCATTCTCAATGACTTTTACTTTTCGCTGATCTGCTTCTTTCAAAATTGCACTTGATAATTTTGGCCACTTCAAATAAATGTTATCAATTGTGTCCGGGTGTTTTCATTGAAATCGGTATTAATCTAAAAATATAACTCTTGCTTTGATTTGCTGTATCAAATAGAATAAATATCTTACAAGTTCGGATCCAATGTTTGTCTTAAGTACGGGTACTTCGTCGAATATTTCTTCTATAGAATAATTTTTGAAAATATCCTTTCTGTAATTATATGTAGACTCCCATAATTCCAAAACTCTAGTTTTTGGTTCGACAATCGTCTTCAGCAGTTGGTAATTTAGTTCTTGGTCTAAAACTAAGTAGAATCAATATTCAAGTAAACTATAATAACGAATTTCAATTTCTACAATCCACGATCAACAGATTGTATACGTACCACTTTGATCTATGAAATCATTTCCTGATGTTGAACAGCTAGGGTTAAGGACTTGGGTATCTCAGTGACTCTCAAGGCATTACGAACATTATGATATCTTGACCATAATCGTCCTTTAGGCGCTTTTTTTGGACTATTTGTGGTTTTTTTTTGTAGGGAATGTAATAAATTTCTTTCCTTTCGTTAGGGAACAATCTTATGATTTCATCTGTCGCTTCCTCAAACATCCATGTGGCCTTAGAAATACTGAAAATATACAAAAAGAAGTCTATTCATCTGAAATTATGAAGTATAGAGAACTAAATTATGTTACCCATCAAGTTCAAATTTGATTTAAAATGTTGTCTTTTAGTGCACGTTCGAAATAATGACTTAATTCATAACAAAATTTTCTCAAAAATAACTTAAAACCAATTTTATTTTTTCTCAAATGGTATTAAAAAATTAATAATTCTTACTTGTCTATATGCTCCAAATGGATAAATCGATTAACAATTTCCTTGCATAATTTTTTCTGGGTAAGTTGTTCCGATAGCTTAAATTTTTTGAAAAGATAACACAAATCGCCCATCGACTGAAGATTGTAAAAAGTTTCCAAACCCTAAAATATAATTATTCATGCAATTGGGAAATTTAACATTTGTTTTACACAATACAATGTACCTATATTAAAGCACTGAGTTACAAAAAGAAAACGACTAACCTCGGGAAAGAAGTTCTTTCTTCTTTTTAGGTTCTTCTTCAAGTGGCGAAGGAGTACTCGATTTACGTGACCTTTTTGATTAATAGGTGGAGTTTCTGCTATTGTATTCGTAGAACTAGTCATGCAATCACTAAGGAAAGACTCAATTTCCGAACCAGCAGAAAACTGTACTCTCCTTCGACAAGATCATCAGTCTCATTTAAATTAACAAGTGCTATTGGTTGAACCTATAAATTAAAAAAAGTTTAAACTTGTTCAGTATTCGACAAAAGGTCTGAACTGTCATAATTTAAATTTTCTCTACTGTTTAATTTAACAAAATGTCAAACTGATTTGAAACATTTTAAACAATTTTGAGAGTTATAGGGTCTCGTGTCGAAGTAAAGACTGTTTTCAATTAAACCCTGTGAAAATAGGGCCCCTATTCACTTGTGACTCTTAAAATTCAAAAATGTAAACAAGAACTCATTAAAAATTACTATTGTATACATTGTATACATAAAATGTATTGATTACGTAAAGATATAGCTCGTAAAAACCACACATATATTTTTATTAATTTTCACTCATAAACAAATAAACTGGGGTCATAAAACTTACATTTGTTTTGGATCTTCGACAGTATCCGTAACGGAAGAATGTGATTTAAGATAATCTCTATATTTTTTAGAAATTTTAGCCGTGGCCCGACTTTAGGGATCAACAATGTTATTGTAGCTTCGTCGAGAATTTTGAATGATTCCTCATCTATTTCTTCCTCTGCAATTAGTAAATACCAAAAATTCAGTAGGTACTTGGCACATTTAACCAAAAATTTAAAACTGTTAAAGATGTAAGATAGTTATATAAATGACCCTATATTTGGAAAATGCATATTTTTATACAGTTTTATTATGACGTAACGTTTAGTTATGACGGGAACGTCTTCGCTAGTTTTTTTATGGTAACAATAATTTTCTAATTAAGTCTTCGTAGGTACTACTTCCTTAAATAATGACGTAAAGATATTCGTAAAACCAATGGTAAAACTAACATACAATTTTTTAGTTCATTCACTTGGAAAAATACAAACTTATAATAACCTTAAAATATAAACATTTCTCCACTGACAGCAAAATTATTGACGGTATCATTTCAAAACAAAAAATAAGCATTACTAGACTGTATAATTATTGTAAAACAGCAAACTAAAATGTTTTGGTTTTGATCATCTCATTCGTGCTTCGCTGGTGAAATTGTTTCGGGTAATCTATAGAACGTTTGGTTAATGGAATTGTGGGAGTCACATTACGCATTTATCGTAATTAACAAAAGGTTTCTTTTTCACTGAACAGAGGGTAGTGTGACTGCGTCAGCAAACAGAAATTGTTCATTTTGATAAACTTGTGATTGTTAGTGAATTGTCGTTTTGATATCATTTTGTAAAAGTCTGTATTCTTTACCTAATACAACAAAACACAACGCTCAGTGCCTTTTGCTTTTGAAAATTGAACGTAAAATCTTGGACCATAAACAATTGCAATGGCGCACTTATGTGAGAATGTGAATTTGTATGTGTGGCTATGGATATTATTAATGCGTTAATACTTTACACTCGTTATATACTTACTTAAAAATCGTTCAACGTAAATATGACGGTCATCGTCTTCAAAAGTCTTTCAAAAATCCATATCACTCGCACTTTTTACAAATGCACCACCGAAAAGCGAACGTGACTGAGAGCATACAGATGTCAGATTGCATCAGAAAGCTACGCCAGAAGCAAAACGCGCCATCAGCAATTTTACCAAAGACAAAATAACCGATTGCGATTTCGTTAATTTTCGTCTGAATAAAATGTTAATAATAAATAAGCAGATATTTAAGTTTAACGTCTCAGTAATACAATGTAAATGAATTGTTGTATTAAGTATATCTGCCAGAGTCTAGAAACATTAGCGATTTCGTCTTATACGATATTTATTTGTGGTGACAAATCAACCTTCTATTCCAAAACCCCAGAAGTTTGAACTCTTAGGTTTTTTATCCGAATGTAATGTTTTTTTAACTCTAACGTTGCACCGTATAGGTTCTATATGAAATTCAGATACTTATTATACAAGCACGTCTTGTACAACTGGCGTATAAACCTATTTTTCTCAGTGTAGGGTCTGAGAACAATAAAATTAATCTGTATTAAACGTTGCCATCAGCCCAGGTACTGACGAAACGAGAATCATAGCCGTAGATGTGGGTATTATGCCAAGATACAAAAATAATGGTATATAATACGTAAGAAGTAAAATTTGTAATGTGATCTACTATACAAATAAAATAAATAACATATAAAAAGGTAGATTTTACTATTATAATATATTTACCTACTAAAAATATGATTTTCCAAACGTATCAGGTACCTACGCCACTGCAATACGGGATTTCGATAATTTGACAGGTTTATTACTCCGCGTCAATAGTATACTGAGTATAGTAGGTGTGATTTCTTAACCCCATCGCTTTGAAATTCTAGAAGTTTAGCTTCAAAGAAGTTGGGAATTTTTTTTTAATTTTTGGTCCAAGGGCCACTTGGTAACATCCTATAATTACAGTAAGGAGTAAAATAATTTTCCTAAGTTCAGCTTTACCTTTCCAATTCGGCTCTCACACTTATCATGATACCACAGAAAAATGATAATGATACTAACAATTTTTTTCAAACTAACAAAATAATAGTATTAAATAAAACTAGAGCTACTAACAGACTAAAATGTACATACTCGTAATATAAAAAGGTAAAGATGTAATTAAAGACACTAATAAAAAAAAATACACAACGCGCAATACAAATTTAATCTTTCGCCAATAATGTTTCATATTTTTGTTGTGAGATTTCTACACGATGGCAAACTTAATAACGTAAAATATGAAGTCCACAAATCTTGTGCATATGGTCAATTCTTTCAATACACTATTCGGGTCTTTAGGTTTTTCTGTTCCGTGAAATATGCCAATCATTTCCACCTGCCTATGACTGAAAAATGCTGCATAATATTGGATAAAACTTCGAGTTGGAGCTTTTCGACAAAGGTAATCCATCAATATTAATGCAAATTTCCACAGTAGCAGAAACACTTGATTTTCCAATTTGGTTAATAAAACTTTGATGCATCTTTCTAAACCAAAATGATAGTAATACCCGTTACCAACGAATATTGTTTCAATATGCCTAGGTGTTTTAAGAGAGTACGCGCATCTAACGGTAATTCTGGAATTCTCGGTTTTAAAGTTCGCAATAAGTGATTTATATTGCACTCGATAGCCCACTCAGAGAATTTGAAGTAGTGTCACTAAATTTTTGCTACTATTAATAGCTTCACAATCAGGGTTTTATCATGTAAATGCCTACTTTCTTCGGATAACAAAAAACAGTTTATATCTAAATCAAAATTGTGAACTGGAGGTACTCGGTGAAGAATCACATGCTGAACCACGAAAAGGTTCTTGTTCATTCGAATTAGATTCATTTATCGGGTTTGTTTTAATACAATCCTTATTACAGTAGAAATGAAACGGTCCGTTTCTTTTTGGCATCACGGTAAATTTTTCTATTGATAGGTGGCATTTTTCAAAGTTGCACAAATATATATGCGTCTAGTAGATATAAATAAAAAGTAAAACCACACAAAATCAAAACCGCAATGGAATAAAAAAATTCAATTTGCCATATAGTTGGCTCTAAAAAGTAGCTACATTTGAAATAATAATTGAAATAATGTACTTACATTATATGTTGACGGCTGCACAAACCAAAATGGCACCAAAAACTTTATAACGTAAATGTACCGATCACCGATCATGCTCCTTATTCCGACCGAGATAGTTTTGTATTATTTATTTGGTACTCATCAATTTTGTTGTGTTTCCAAAGCCGACCAAGCGGCCGGGTTTAAGTGAAAATAGCTTATTTTAATTACATTGATAATTTGATAAATATTTTAACTGTATTGCTCTTTTTTCTTATTTACATTTATAATAAATGGTACGATACTTTAGCCTAATTACGACCTAAGTAAAAACTTACAGATTCTAATACCTCATCTATTTAGATGTATTTGAAGGAAAATTACTTTGACTTTATATAAACGCGTTTCTTATTTTTCTTTATGTATTTGGTCTTAATCATCTACTGGCATTGTATTTGAAATATAATTCTTTTTGAGATTAATATTTCTTTGAAATTCCCTGATTTTGTAAAAAGTGATAGTCGGCATTAGGGACACAATCAATCTGCTCTGTTCTTAATTACGACCTATACGATTACCAGTCAATTGTTATCAGTTGACTTTACATAACTTATGTTAAATTTAGTTATTTTTGAAATTGGACAATAAATATACTATCTTTTTTTTATATATGATGTTTAATAAAAATCTTTGGGGGTTTAAACACGTGTAATAAATATTAAAAATTACAACGTTTCGCCACCTAACACGTAAGCTTTTTCAAGTAATTAATAAATAACAATCTTAGTTTCTATGCGATTTTGACCTTGAACGTGTCGCTGGACCAGAGTAACCAATAGCATTACGTATCGGTATCATGGTAATGTTGTTTTGCATATTTTGTTGTTCTATTTGTTGATATTTGGGGATCTTCTATCCTGAGGTAAAGTTAATAACGGTTTCAAGTGTTAGGTAAACCATTAAACATTAAACAACATTACCATGATACCGATACGTAATGCTATTGGTTACTCTGGTCCAGCGACACGTTCAAGGTCAAAATCGCATAGAAACTAAGATTGTTATTTATTAATTACTTGAAAAGCTACGTGTTAGCGTGGCGAAACGTTGTAATTTTAATATTTATTACACGTGTTTAAACCCCAAAGATTTTTATTACAAACATGTTTACACGTGAAAGAATAAAGCATATATATATATATATATATATATATATATATATATATATATAAAAGCAACTTTTGCCGACAGGTATGTAAAGCAGTTACATAGTCGGCAAAAGTTGCTACATTTACGTACGTGAACGTTTTCACGAGTCGACACTAGATGTCGAAAAAGTTATCGTTGATATATATATATATATATATATATATATATATATATATATATATATATATATATATATATATATATATATATATATAGGGCCAGTACTACAGTCCTACAAATGTCGGTAAGTGAGAAATTTTCTGTCGGTAACTTCGTTAATGACATAGGACTGTATACGTGGTAATATATATAATGTATATAAGCTCATAGTACTTGGATTGTTGTGGTTTGCATATAAGTTCGCAATGTTTGATGTGACGGTCTACAGAGTTCGCTGCGAAGATTTCAATGTAATTGTTGAGATTGTTGCATATCGATCGTTAACTTTCGTTTGCGTAAAGAAAATGTAGTAAAACAAAACCAAACATTTTCGTTTGATGTTATTAAAAAGATTAACCATTAGCGAAATTGATTAGTTATACATAATAAACCGAATACGGGAACGATGGCAATGTTTGTTGTAATAATAGAAAAAGGCGATTTCTCAAAAATGCTATAAGTTGAACGTCTGATTATAGCAATCCTACTCTTCAAATTATATTATATAAATATAAATTCTTACTCTATTTATGGAAATTTTACAAAATTACTGGAAATTCTAACCTCCTCCATGTGAAAAGTCATAGAATTTAAACTTATGTAGGTTTTTACATGCAGATTGAGGAATTTGTGATTACCTATATCAACGCATGAAGTTTTTTAATTTACATATAGTACCTATATAGGAATCAGTCGCTTTAATTCAAAGCTTTGCAGTCGGTAGAACTTTTATAAAATAGATGCCCATTTTAGATAAAATGTCTAACAAAATTCAGTAAGTATTAAACTAGGTTTAAAAACTTTCGCAAGCGAACGAAATAAAAAATTCGTCGTAAAAGTAATTGATGCAAAATGAATTATTTTATTCACCCGTTTAATAAAATAAACGATATAACCAAGACAAAATTTGAAATATAAGATTCTATTAGATCCGAAAATGAAAAATCTAAATACGAAATGTAATTAAGATAAAATTAGGTTATAGTATTGATAATGAACTATTGAGTTTTATAAGAATTAGATTTATAATGGGTATTTGAATTCTGATAAAGTTTAACAATATACAAACAAAATAATTTGAAAACATTTTATTTTATAGAAAAAAAAGCGATTACAAACTTAAATAATAGTAATAAAAAAAAAAGATTACATAATAACACCAAACAGCAGCGAATAATTAGTACAATTATATAAGTGACACATATCAAATACAACCAATTCATAATAGAACTATAATAAAACACTTACACTTCAAGACCCACAATACACAAAATATGATGGATTAATTTATACAAAATTAAAAGAAAAGTCACTAAAAATTAGCAAAACAATCAGAAATCTAATACAAATTCATAATAGAACTATGTAAAATACTCATAAGATACATAGTTACATACAAAATTAAAAGAATATTTCATCACATTAGCAAAACAATGAGAAATGCAGACAATAAACTGAATTGGTAGATCCACATTTAACTACCTATGCAGAATAAACATAACTATATTAGTATTTGATAACTCTCTGGAAGGCAAAACGTGGCAGAGACGCAGTTCTACCACGTAAGCCGCTACAACGTAAGCCGCTACAACGTAAGCTGCTACAACGCAAGCCTAAAAATTATAATATATTCTTGACTGATAAGTTGCAGGAAAGGAAAACGTGCCACCGAGGAAGTCAACCACCTAGGCAGCGACAATGAAGGTAAAGAAATACTACCATCTGGTCGCTAAATTAACACGGGATCGAGCTGAAAGATAAACGCCATTAGAAAAATAAAAAATTATAAACATGAAATTTAAGCGATCATGAATGAGTATCATATATGCAAACTATATTTTCAGAAAACAAATAAAAATAGCAAAAGACTAAGCGAGTTCAGACTTTATACCAAATAAGTAGTATAGTATACAATTATTCGCAAAACTTCTAGTACCTTTCTGAAGCCGTTTTGTTCATTCGCAACAGCTGTTTTCAGAGCAGCTACTGTTAAATGCTGGAATTCAGGATGCTGTTCCATAGCAATTTTACATTCCGCACCGCTAGGCAAAGTACCATCTTCTAAATGTTCACGAAAGATGTAGTTAAACTTTTCTTTCATTTCAGAAGTCCAACTTTGTTTTCCTATAAAGCAATTAAAATAATAATGATCAATTGAAAATAAATACCGTACTTCGCTTAGGATGACTTTCACCAGTATTATTACGTCTTCGCATAAGTTCACCCTGTAACCACAAGCGAATTGAAGTTGGAGATCTCGTAAGTGTTGGAATATTGGAAAGTCTTCGGCACACTTCTGTCGTAGTTGGAAGTGTATCTTTATCTAAATATTTCCGGAACGTTTTAAGAACAGCATCTTTTTCTGCGGAACTCCATGGAATTTTGGTGGTACAAATTCTCTTCAAACCTGAGATTAAATAAGTGTTAGAAAAATAGTACAAATGAGCAGATAGAAATTATTTTAAATCTACGTAATTTTTTAAATTGTCAGATAAATCAATTAAATTTGAAAATTTAAAATTCGTATAATAAACTTGCCTTTAACATGAGACTTTGTTTTCATTTCGTGTTTCTTTCCATTTTCAAAGGGCTCCACTACATTCTGCTGCTCCGTAGAAGAACGTCCGGGTCTCGAATCTACACAGTGGCTCGACTTTGGCGATTTGTAAGATTTCAATTGTACAGCAGAGGTCGGGGTGTTTGCAAATCTGAAAAATCTTCAGAGTCAGAATCACTAGCTGAGGAATCTCCTCCTTGAACCATTTCTAAAATTTTAGACATCTGAATAATGTCTCGACTATCTACAGGTCTGCGATAAATGTTATCATGAATATCAATAGCGTGGCCCATAAAATTTGCCACGTCTTTGATTACGTTATCCGATAGGTCTCTAACGGCACATTCGGTGGCAATTTGTTTCCGTAATTGTGTTCCTCGTAGAAGAAGAGGTTTCGATGCACCACATAAGCTTGCATAATTTCGTAGAAGTACATACGCTCTAAGGTATTTGTGCCTGTGATCAGACGACGGAATACCAAAACGTACGGATTATTCGACGGAACCCCAGCTTCATCACGTTTTTGTATTACAAGATTTAAGCATGCTTCAATTTCGAAATTCACTAATACAGGTACGGTTCGGTTAAGTTTGCCACGAATTTCGAAACGTTTATACCTTCCGGCCAAGCGTAGATTTTTTTCATCACCTAAATTTCCAACATTCTTGCATAAATGTTCTGCAGATCGCAGTTTGGAATAATCTTCAATGGTAATACGTTCCAATTCGCCAGGGCGACGACGATTGAAAACCATAATAGACACCAATGTGAACGATGACAATTGTTTCCACGCATCGAAAACATTTTGACAAGTTCCGTTGCTTAACTGTTCAAACCATTTTCTTCGAGAAACTCTTAAATATGCAACTAGTTTCTCTATATCAGATTTTAATGGTAACTGAACATCTTTATGTCGCTGGTGTTGAACACGATTCTCCATTGCGGTTCTACCTAATTCTGCTGGAAAAGAGGTGTTAAATAAACACAGAAATTCATCAGCTTTTTCTTGAGAGATCTTATCGGAAATTTTTATACATTCCGATTTCCATACAGCAACTGCTTGTTTGCAAATAGTAGACAGAGTGAGAACCGTTGTTGGAGCTTTATATATTGTGCAATTAGAATCTAATCCACCAAGCCGACGGATAGATTGTACAACAATGTCATACTTTGCAGGAGTAAGTAAAGAAGCAAAGTCTGTAACAGTACTATCCAAAGATCTAGCTGTAAGAATTAAGCGACCAATTGCACGTAACTTATTTCGAATCATATCATGGTGATGTTGAGATGGGTATTTGCCACACCAATTATTTCCAATCAAAATAGCCAGTAAATCGTATCTAATTACAGAAACACAATCGTCATCTCGCAAAACAGGAAACACTTTCGATTTTAATATTTCATTGGCCCTCGAGTGTACATCGGCGAGAAGTTTTCTACTTAAAATCGTAGTAGACCTCTTTGACTGAAGATTGGGTGGTATGCATTTGGTAACATGATGGTATAAGGATTCTTTGTGGAAAAAAGCTGTGCAATAAGGACAAGGTAAATAATCTTTAGAAACACGCTGGAAATCCGAATGAGAACGTCGTGCAACAAATAACTGTCCACTGTTGTATTCAGGATTTGTGTTATGCACAAAATCACCCCGCTTTCTTATTGTTTCGATTATCTTTTGCCTTTCTGGGTTTTCTAAAATCAGGTGAGTCAAATGCAAATATAACAATAACTAGAATAACTACTTACTTGGTGGTAAAGTTAAAAATTTTCTAACGGCCACTTCATTTTTATGCGATACAGAAAGATGTTGGGAAAATTTGGAGTACAACTTCTTACAATATATGCAAAAAAATCGGCGTGTCGTTCTACCTCTAGCACTATCTACAGATACCTTCTGTACAACACCCTGTACATTGTAACTACAGGATGGTAACCCTAACTCTCTTCTCTCGAGATAAAAGTGGCGTTTCAAAACAGATGGTTCGTTAGTAGGTAATTCGATCCTTTTACAGTTACTAGATTCAGTCTCTACAGTAAAATCCTCATTCAATTGTTGCATATTATGAATAATTGCAGCCGGTCGTTGTTCAATATTATCAATCTCATTCAAAACCATGGAATTACCTAAAAAAACAAGTTTATAACATTTACAGTTTAAACACTAGTAAGTATTACCAGCCACTTCAAATTGGAGGGCAGAATTACATCCTTCAATATTTACTTCGTTTGAACATATTGTGTTCGAAGCCTCTTCTACAGTAGAACCGCCGTTAAAATCTTGCACACTATCATGAATAGCAGCCGATCGATGTTCAATATTATTAATTTCATTCAAAACCATGGAATTTTCTAAAAAAACATGTTCATAACATTTGCAGTTTAAACATTAAGTAAGTATTACCAGTCAGTTCAAATTGGAGACCAAAATCATACCCTTCAGTATTAACTTCCTTTAAGCACTGAGTAAGAGATTCAGATGTAAAAGTTTCAACACATTCTACAACTGGTAATGTGGAAGAACATATTGTGTTAGAAGTATCTTCTACAGTAAAACCGTCGTTAAATTCTAGCACACTATCATGAATAATTACAGACGCTTGTTGTTCAATATTATCACTTTCTTTCAAAACCATGTAATTATCTAAAAGAGAAAAATTGTAACATATGTAATTTAAACACTAGCAAATAATACCGTCTAGTTCAAATTGAAGACCAAAACTATACTCATCAACACGTACTTTGCATGAGGATTGAGTGAGTGATTCAGACGAGAAAGCTTCACCATATTTTGAAACTGGTGATGTGGAAGAATACTTAGTATCATTAGCTCTCATATACGTACAAGCAGTTAGGTCAATATCCATAGGTATTTGCTGTTGAAACGAGGATTCTAAAAGGAAGGAAATTTAAATAGCAGCTATTTAATAAAAGTGTACGAACTTTTGTTCACATCCTCCGACGGTATAGTTTGACGAGATAGAGCTGTAAAAATAACTTAATTAACATGAGTTACATGAAAATCGAATTTACTAACCGATAATAGGTAAATCTGCTATAGTACGTTTTAAATCCTCTAGTGTTTTAATATCATCTGAAATAGTTAATTATTGTTAATTTCTATAAATTAATTGATGAAAATTGTAAGGTTTGGGAAAAAATATATAAAAGCCAACATAATAGGATAGATTTAGGTCCACTACATACCATGATAGAATAGAATGCTGGCAGAATAATATTTTTGTTTGACCACCGGGCTTCATAAAAGTGGTTATTCCGCCTTCTAATCTCTGACGCTTTACAAATATGTAAAATTCCATCATCTTTAAATTTAACCAAAGAAAACATGATCGGTATCAATGTTTTTTCATGAAATAAGCTGACAGTAGTTGTAATAACAATACCTAAGTATGGTTACTCAGTTACTGCAACATAAATTTCAGTAAACAGAACAATATCAGCAGCTTACAAAAACTTACCATCGAGTTTTTAAAATAGAAACCAGCAACGACGCAAGCAGCAACGACACAAGCAGCAAACAACGCAAGCAGCAACGACGCAAGTCAAAATATCTAATTTAAAACTAACCTGAAAAAAAGAATTATACCCCGAATACATAATATAAAATACACATACCTAAGACTATAACAATATAATTCATTAGGTACTCCAAGATGATTACAAATGGAACACCTATAGGTCATTAACGCACCAAGTTCGGTGGGCAACTTTTCGATGCATACCTTGCAAAATAGGTGCATACAATTTAAGACGAAGCTATTGTTTTTAAATAAATAACTATCGCAACTCCCACAAGTCAGCCAATCTAGAGAAGAACAAATTAATGTAACTGAGGAAAAATGTAACAATTATATTAGGAATAGTACTATAATAATAATTATAATAAATTAACTACATAAACAAGAAGTGTAAGAGCTCTTTTGGCTGATAACCAAAATTTAATCAAATCTGGTAATTTAAAACGTTTCATTAAAACCGGACCAATGGTTTGTTGTAGTCTTTGTATACTCACAAACTTTTCTTTGCTCCACTAAAACAGACTATAGTAAAAGCATTAAATAATTATTTTTGTGGTATTTTCGTGTGGTTCTGAACTTTTCTTGTTGCATAGGTATGTCATTATTTAAATAGTTATTTCAGGTAACTCAATATTTGTTAAACAAATGTTTCCTGTGGGATAGACGATTTTTGAGAAATGAATGTTTTATCAAGTTTATCGTATTTATTTATTTCGTATGAACAATGTAGGTTAGAAAATCGAATTTATCTAGTAGTCGGCTGTCATGTTACTATTTTCATTGAAAAGATATTTAACCAAAAAGAAATCAAAAGTATTAAATAAAAATCAAATCAAATTTTTAAATAAAGGTATAGGGAACAAGAAAAAATAATGTTTTTCGATAGCGAGAAATGTTCACTCATTTTAACGGAATTCCACAGCAGGAATATCGAACACATTTAAATTAATTTCTGAAAACCAATATTACAACTAAACTAAACAACGGATTAAAATCACACATTTTTGAAACACGTAATTGCACGGCACACTCTGTGTAGTATCTTTTTAAAACTGTTGACAATTTTTAAAGTTTTCTTCCGATGTCTATTTGTTTTTTTATTAAAATTAGATTACAATTTTGACACATATTCTTATAAAATTTGTTCAATATTCCTAGAATAACAAAATTCAACGTGTACTTATAATTTTGAATAAAAATAACGGACTTTATACATAGTAATCATTGTAAGATGGGTTTATCCATTTACTAGTATTTACTGTAAAAACATATTATAATTAGTTTATTTAATTTTTTCGACAATGTGGTGTTAATGTGTAATGTATTAGTAGGTACTCACTACATATTTATCAGACAGGGAAAGTTTTACATGACGGTTTATATGAACATTCGCTTAAAAATTAAAAACTACAACTCATAGAATTCCCTTAAATTTTGCAACTCTCTGATTACCAACATTATTTATCGATAAGGAATCACGATTTAAATTTGTTCGCACTTATTCATTTGCATCCTCTAGATTTCATTTTCATTGGTATTCAGTGAATGTAAGTACATACTATATTAGTTTAATTGGTCTTATGTTAAATCTTAGATTTTTAATTAATTATTGTCTGAAAATGACTTTTTAATTCATATATTCGAAACCGGTCCCATATTATTACATTTGTATTGAATAGACTCCTTATTGATCAAAAAATCAAGTTTAATTTGTTTCGTAATATTCCCCACGTAACTTTGTAATTATTAAGTAGGTGTAAAGATTATTATTAAGTGTATGAAAATAATATGAATTACTTTTAAAATACTTAATGCCAATTTGACTATTTTTATCAGTAAATCTAAATAAAATTCATACATCCCAATCACAATAATGAATCACAATTACTTCAAGAAAATAGGGATGAAATGAAAGTGTACGTTTTCTGGGAAAGTTATTGCCGATTAATTACGATTACAGTTTTAAACGAAAGCTACAACAATTATAAAATTGTTCGTACTTAATAAAAAGTAGTTAAAATAACTTACCGTCTTTCTTCCCACAAAGTTGGCAATTGATGCTAAAGCAAACACCCCCGGTTAGCAGACCACCACAAAGTCTTCATCATTTTCTCTCAGATACACCCAAGATATCCGATCAAGTTCTCTTTGCACCCGTTCACAATATGGCCTCTTTTGATTACGGATTTCTTGCAGTTCCTCTGTAGTTAGATGGAAGAATTTGCATTGAGAATGTAAGCAGTTTCGCTTACACTTTTCATAGTAATGGGTATGCTTACACGTGTTTCGATAGCAAAACTAAATAAAAAATCTTTACACATAGGCATGATTTCAAAAAGAATGACTACTACCGTATTCGGACGGACACAATGGGTGTGTTTTTAAAGTGTTCCGCTTGTTCGATCAGTGCGTGCCAGTATGTGCACGACTAGAAGTATAAAACATGTTCGAATAATGTCTAGTTTTAAAACGCGCTTCAGGTTTGTGTTTATCTTTATACATAACCTCAAAAGTGTGTTTAACATGGATTTAAATGTTATTACTCTAATAATTTCTCAAGGAGAGTATCTTTTTAACCGAAAGGGTAATAATTCCGACCAAATACTGTTATGTGTAAAAAATATAAGTATAATGGTCTGTGATAATGGTAATTACACTTTTTTAGATAACTTTAGGCGATTACGTTTATTGCAAATGTTTTACCTTAAAACCGAAGAAAACATGTTAGAATTGCAATGTATGAAGAGATAATTGGACGTTATTTACATGATGATTTTAAATCGCATTTTCGTATGTCTAGAACAACTATGGAAATGCTAATAAATATATGTGGAAAGTACAAAAGAGGCTTTGGGAGACCACAAGTACCAACAACAATGCAGTCCATGATTTGTGTTTGGGTTTTAGCAAACCAGGAAAGTTATAGGTTTGTTATCTATATTAACTAGTAATTAAATTATCATCAATAGTTCCTTTAGGTCGATTGCAGATAGGTTCGACGTGTCAAAAGTTCAGTATTCCACTGTTTAGTGAGAGTTTGTATTATTTTAAATAAAACTGCTAGCAAATATATTAAGTGGCCACAAGGGAACGTAGCAACTGATGTAATGGAAGGCTTTCAGGTATATGTTTATATTTTGTTACTGATAATATAATTTTCTTGTTCGTTTTCCTTAGAAAATGAAGGCATTTCCAAATGTACTGGGGGCAATAGATGGTTGCCATATATACATTCGTCCACCTAAACAAAATTCAGCTGCATATATAAATAGAAAAGGAAGAGCATCTATCATTTTACAAGGGGTGTGTGACCATAAGAGCATGTTCACTGATTGCTTTGTTGGATATCCTGGGTCTGTGCATGATGCACGTGTATTTCACAGGTCACCAATGCATGATAGATGTATGAGTAATGAATCTTTTCCAAACAACTCACATTTGCTTGGTGATTCGGCATACCCTTCAAATGTACATTTATTAACTCCCTTTCGAGATAATGGGCATTTGACAAGAAGACAAATAAAATACAATATCTGTCATGCTTCTACAAGATGCGTAATAGAACGAACTTTTGGATTATTAAAAGCACGGTGGAGGAGATTACATTATTTAGAGTTGCATAACACAAATTATCTTCCACATGTTATAATGGCAGCATGTGTGTTGCATAATTTGTGTATTCTACAAAAAGAAGAGTTTGCTGAAATTGATGTTACTCAAGACGAAGGTATTGAAGAACACATACAAGATACAACTCAAATAATTGGATATAACAGGAATAGCATGGAAAAACGAGATAGCATTATGAATACCTTATTGTAATTTAAGACACGTTGAAGGTGTTATGTCACAAAAGGTATGTACATAACACCTTCATCTATTCATTTCTTTAATTATTTATTTTAGTAAAAATACTTGTTTCATAAAATAAAACGAATACATGTAACTACAAAATTGAATACATTTTGAAAAAGAAATATAATAAAAATAATAAGATTATGTTAATCTTTCTTGGTCGCATTAGATGTAATATTATTTATCAGTTTTTCTAGTAGGTCATTGAAACGTCTCTTTTCTCTTAAATCTTCATCATGTTGTATTTTGTTTTGTTCTATGGCGGTACGAAATAATTCGGCAATGGGTGCACTTGACTGTCTTTTTCTTGTCTTTGTATCAGGAGTGCTGCAGCGACTGCTTTGGGGAGATTCTGTTTGCCTTACTATATCTTCGCCATTATGTATTAAAATTGGTGGTTCAACGGCTGGGTTATCATTCATTATTTGATCGATTGGTTCATAGAAAACCCAATGTTTTCTACTTCGACCCGTTTTATTGTTGTGGTCTTTCATGCCTTTGTATGTTCTCATGAGACTTTTCCACTTATTTTGACACTGATCCCAAGAGTAGGAATATGAATGTTCGTTAATGCTGATCGCTATTCTGGAAGAATATACTGATTAATTTTTAATCATTTCGAATAATATAAATGTGTACCTCTGCCAAATATGTTTTTAAGGCTATTTTTCTTGTCTAATTCATTTTTATGCAGGCGATACTGTTCTATTAACAATAGAACAGCAGCATTCTGCCAATCAGTTTTGTTATGGTCTTGTTCTTCTGGTTCTGTAGATGTGGAAGTTATAGGTAATCTTTCTGATGCTTCATTTACCACTTCTGTGTCATGATCTGCATACAAAAGTATAGGTATAATTATATTTCTTATCAGATGAGCATACCTTCCTCACGATAAACAACATTATTATTATCCAAGCATAAAGTAGTAACACCAGCTAAGCAACGATGTTTTGCAATTGTATCCCAATCTGGACTTGCCCCTTTACAGTAATAACACGTATACATTTCAAGATTCCAATGTTTATGATTTCAATTCAATTGAAAGGTTATGATCACCATGTTTTCCCGCGCTAGTCTATAGCCGCACCAGATACACACTAGGTGCATGGAAAACGTGTTTGAACACTTACTCGAACAGTTTTAAAACGTTGGAGTGTATACTCGAATCGACTTTGAAAACGCGATTTTTGTGTTCGAGCACACGAACATATGTTCGTGGACTTTAAAAACACACCCAATTTGAAAACCACAATCCACATCCAAAATGCTACGATTTAAGAACTATCGAAAGACATGCGCGTTACAATTAAAAAAACTTCTACCAACCTACTATTATCTTTCGTAATGAATGACTATAACACGATCTGTATTATACAATTTAATATTCTTTCTAGTAAGATAATTGAATTATGCAACGAAATACAACAAAAAATTAAGTAAATTTTACCTCAGCTTACCTATTTAATAGCGGCGATTTTTGAATGCTTCCGGCACATTGGGCATCTTTTAATATGGAACCATCATCACGTTGCCGGCTTTCCACATCTAACTGCAACATGCAGGATTCACAAATGATGTGGTGGCACTCCACAAAGCAAGCGGTTTTTTTCTTTTTTAATATACTGTAACACACGGGGCACGACAATAAATCGTCTTTTGTGGGATTTTCGTGACTGAACCGACACAAGTTTCCGCGTTTACACATGTTATTATCTAAGTCTTTACAATGGACACGCGCCGGATTAGAAATTCTGCGAATTTCAGCTTCAATTTTAAAAGATTTGACCCCGTTTCTAATGTAAAGTGCCTGTTCGGACTTGGAACAATGAATAAACAAACACGTAAACCAATACTTGCAATTAGAATTTTGAAAGTTTTTACAAAATTTCAAAGTCATTGCAACTCAAATTTCGTAATTACCAAACTAAAGGAAGAGGAAGATCGAGTTGGTGGTGCTTTTTGGAAGGGATTATCAATCAATGCATGCGCAAATATCTCAAATGTAGGAGAAAATAAAAACTTGTCCCGACGTAATAAATTAAGCAAACGCACCTGCAATAACAATGATGTCATAAATAACTGAAACAGTATACAAGTGTGCATATAACTCAAAATCGTGATTATTTTAGTTTCCATTCTACGAATTAATAATTACGATGCGAAAGATTGATCTTATTATTAGAAGAACAAATCCCACTAAAAACCTATGTATATTTTTAATAATTTTTTTCTAATTTGTTCGCTTTAATAATAAGCCAATTAACGTTTTGCACTAGGCGTCAATTATGGCTTATTCATAATAGCACACTCGCACTGTATTTTCGTTCGTTATTCAAAATTAAATATTGGAAAGACGATAAGTAAGGCAAATGCAATTTTTATAGATATTGTTTACTCAACCACCACTATTGTAACAAATTACTGTAAAACTACCAAACGCAATCAAAATAACCTCAAACAGAAAATAATATATTATTTTATTAATAAATGCCACAGCGTGCTAGATAAAAAATGTATTTTTAGTTCTCTAATGTCACAATCTCAAAAATTTTCCTGTGTTAAACGGGATATTTTTGTATTTAATGAAATGTCAAACAAAACGTCAAACGAATTTTGAAGATTCTAAACGATTTCAAGCTTTTCAGAACTTCTGATCGAACTGAAAATGTTGTTTTTAATTCGTTCTTGTGGAAAATTTACACAAGAACTCATTAAAAAACTACTATTATGTAATTAAAAAGGATGTTATTCCTGAAGTTAGTTTTGAAGATAAACATGTTAAGCGTGGTTTATGCTCGTACGCAGAAATACGATGTCGCAAAAAGTCGCAGTTGTAGAAAGTAGACGTAATGTAACTTTATGGAACTGTTTTTGTTGGTACGCGCTTGTTTGTAACGCAGTTCCGCGCTAAAGTCACTAGTTTTGCTGTGCGCAGAAGTTCGTACAATTTCAACTTTGGCGTGTAATGTCGTCCTTGTGACTGAGTAAAATCAGTGTTTTGAGATGCACACTGGTGCAAATTAACCTATAAAAATGATTAACGAATTTGATTTAATAGAAGCAGTTCAGTTGCGAAGCGAATTGTGGGATTGCAATAACGTACAGTTCCGTAATAAAGTTTTGAAAAATAATGCGTGGCGTGATGTAGCGAAGCAGCTGAATGCTAAAGGTAAATACATTTTTATTTTATTAATTTGTTTAGGGAATTTGTATAATTAAGCAATATTTCATTTAATGAGCAGAAATAATATATTAATGTAATTATTAATTTAGTGGAAGATTGCCAGGTAACCTGGAAGAAGCTTCGTGACCGGTACACACGATTAAAACGTATGCCAGCTTCTGGTTCTGAAGGTGGTAGAAGAGAATGGGATAAGCAGGAACTGTTAAGATTCTAGACAAAATATTAGTCACAAGAAGGTATTCTACATAATTTATTTTGATTTACTCAAATAAATTCATTAAAATAATATTACAGAACTGCCAGCAGTGCTCCTGATTTGTCTCAACAGGCCACAAGCTCCGGAAATCAAGAAATTGCTGATAGTCAATTGAGGTAACTAAGTTGTTTTTAACTAGTGTTTAAATTATGATAAATAATGAAAACTTTTAGTTTTGGTGATATAAATGAGAGCAATGGGAACTTGACCTTACAGGCGTTGATGTAACTAATCTGGAGATTATCCAAGAAGTAAGGTCAGTATATTTTGTCTTATCAAAAACAAAGATTAATAAGTATTATTACAATAGTGATGTAGAAGACAGGGCTGCTCAAAGCCCGATATATGTAAATGTTGAAGAAAGTGTAGCATCTGGCAATAGTGGTCCACCAACTTTATTACTTACTCCTGCGGCACCTACACCACAACGCAAAACAACAAAGAGGAAGAATACTGATGATGCAAATGTGTCTAATGCATTAGTAGAAGCTTTAAATAAAGTTAGTGCTATTGACGCACCCTCTGTACCGGAAGATATTAATGAAACATTTTTAAAATACTTCAATCAGCAGGCACGAAATTGTTTGCTGGCAGAAATAAAATCGAATTACGACGTATAAGGAATCGACTTAGTGCTTTTATGGATGAACTCTTTGAAGAATATAATTTATAATTTTATTTGTACTTATCATAGGTAATATAAAAATATAAATACATAGCATCTCATAATTTTCATTACTACTGCCATGGTAATTTCCCTGCTTCAGAATTAAAGTAATTTTTTAAACAGTTGCGCAAATCTCCTACTTCCCTAGCATAAGAGTTTGACCCTGTCGAGACATTTCACATAAAGAAATCTCTGTACGCCAGGTTCCTGGAATCAACTGAAATTTTAAATGTAGTTGTTTATTGAATGCGATGATAAAAGTTAACTTACCTTTCCATTCGTAGTTTCCTATCTGCTACTTCAGAAATGAAGACATCTGCACCTCTTATGTAGCGTAGAAAGTTATGTAGCACTGTTGCCCCTTTTACTATGCTGTCGACTGTGGATGGCAGTCCTATAATAGGTCTTCGAAGGATTCTCCATCGCAAGCTAAAATGCCAAATGCATTTTCTACAACTCTGCGGGCCCTACTTAGTCTGTAATTGAACACTTGGGACTGTTCACTCATGTCTTGTCTTGAGTAAGGCCGCATTATATTTCTTCGCAATGGGAACGCTTCATCAGCCACAAAGTAACATGGAAACTCGGTCGTTGTCCCCGGTAAAATTGCTGATTGTGGAATGTTTAAAGTTTCCGTAATTATAGCAGAGCCAAAATTTGAATTACGAAAAACACCACTATCACCACATTTACCTAAACTTACAATTCTGTGCTTTTACATTTACTACATGCCTTTGTACAAACCTTGAGCGCCAATATCTACAAAAATAAATTTGTAGTCGCCATCTACGATTGCCATTAAGTGAATACTATAAAAGTGTTTGTAGTTATAGTATTCTGAGCCTGATAGTGTAGGAGATTGTATTGCAATGTGCTTGCCATCGATGGCACCTAAACAATTTGGCATATTCCACCTTCAACAATAGGTACAATAATTATACATACAGAAGTTATATAGTAAATAATTCACCTTTCATAAAACTCATGTTTTATTGAGCTCCATTGTTCACGAGTTGGTGGGGCCATGTAGACTGGAGCGAGAACTTCCCACAACGCATCACATGTTGTTTTAATTACTCCAGGAACAGTGGAATGACCTCGAAGGTAATTTCTTGCAACGTCTGACATTGATGAACCATGTGCTAAGTACCTAAACAAAGTTATTAAGTTTATGTAGGTACTTCATTAAGTTACAAGTGCTTACGCCAATGTTATTGCTAGTCTTTCTTTAACAGTGATTGTGTTTATACAACTTCTTCGTCTTAATCTAGGCTCAAGCATTTCAGCTAACATGTTGAATTCACTTAAATTTAGTCTGGTGTATTTAAAAAATGCCTCAGAGTCATGGTCTTTCATTGCCTTGAAAGCATTTAGAAAGCACCCAAATTGTCGTCGAAACTTATTGATGGGCCTCACTGACCATCTACGTTTCCGTCGTACTTTTGATCTGTTCTTTTTCAGCAGGCCTATTTGTACCGCTACCGTAGTTAGAAGAAGCGTCTGTAGCACTTTCTTTCGGCGTGCATCCATTGTCTATTCTAGATAACTGTTACTGTGGTAGTTAACTGATAAAATAATAAACAACATAAAAATAATAAAATAAACAAAAAAAATTTGGTTAGGTTATTTAAAGTCAACTGCGCAGCAACACAACTGCTTACTACGAGACGAGCGAGAACTACGTACGAGCGTTAAACGAATACGCATTTTATGAACTAGCGCGTACTTCTGCAGTAATCATTTTTAAGTATTTTAACGACATCGTACTTCTGCGTACGAGCGTAAACCACGCTTAATTTTGACGAGATTAAAATATACAGGGTGTTCTATTTAAAAAACATATCTTTGCTTCAAAACTCAAAAACAAAAGACTAGAATATTTTGTCGGTTATAAAAAAGTCACTCAGTATCACAAACTTTTTTACTATTGCAGCTGTCATTTTGAAATTTAATTAATTTACATTGCTTGACATGACACATCTGCTGGGATCAATGGTTTTTTCTACACCCATTAGTTAGTTCGAGGATATTACAGTCAACATTTGTTTTTTTCTTATGGGGGCTATATTGGATTTTTATCAAAAAATAGAAAAAAATTTAGAGGTTATGTCAAAAAAGTCATTTATACAGATGTTATAGATCTATTGTATCATCTACAACTTTGTATTTAACATTTTTTCATTTGACTTCAACTTTAGGCGGAAACCGTAATTATACCATTTCTACTCCTTTCCACCCTCAAAACTACCCTGCACAAATTCAGAAATGGAATCTTTTTTTCTGAGTGTAGTATATGCCCATCTACCACGTTCAGTCATTTTTGTCAGTTATTAATTTTTTCGTTGAAAAAAATTATAATGACTTACCGTATTTTCCAATTTTATCTTTTTAAACTAAGGTCATGTCGTTTTTTTCGCGTTATATGTCTCTAAATGCTTTTTAGACAAAACTGCAACCGATGAATTAACATAAGATAGTGAGTGGGTTGACATAGACGCCACACCGGAGACGATGGGATAAATAACCTGAATGATAATCAGACTGTACTAAATAGACTGCTATTTTTTTATAATTTGCAAAGATAAATAGATCCGGTATGATTGAAATTTGAGAGCGATTCGACAAACATTTTGTATTTTATTTCACTTTTATGATCTACCAAGGGAAATTTTTCCAATTCGGGGTAATACTTTTGTTAGTTCTGATATAGACACTATTCCAAGAGTTCTACTAGACGTTATAATAGTTAAAAACGATCAGAAAACGGTTTGAATTTATTTCAATTCCTAATGGTCCACCAAGAGAAAATTTTCAAATTCGCAGTAACATTTATTTCTATTTCTGGTATAGGCACTATTGTAAGAGTTCTACTAAAAAATATAACAGTTAAAAACGATGCGGCAAACGGTTTGGAATTTATTCTAATTTAATGGTCCACCAAGAGATATTTTTCAAATTCGGAGTAACATTTATTTTGATTTCTGGTATACACTATTCAAAGAGTTCTACCAGATATTATAATGGTTGAAAGCGATCCGGAAAACAGCTAAATAATTGTTCACCACCACCACCAACTGTTTAAACTACCAAAAGGCACTTAAAAATTTCCGTTGTTTTCGGACTAGGTACATTATTTATACGACAAAAAACTACCTCCTACCCCTACAAAGTGGGTACTCACAAGATTCGTCTTGACACACAGGTTACAAAAATCATATTTATAACCTTCTACAACAACCAGGTCACCACCAAAACCAACTTTTTAGTCCCACCACCAACAAAAAAAATTTTTGTGAAATCATGTTCTCCACCATCCCCTCTATCCAAAACCACCAAAACATCTGCTCCACCACCTCCAGAAAGGTTAAATCAACCTAAATCTAAACAATAAAGCGAGTCTATAGAATCAGGGACTCCGGCACCATTTAACCCTATTTTGCAGCGGCATAATTGACTGAGAGCACGGACTTCCCTTCCTGCGACAGATAGAATTCCTATCAACACTCGAACTTAGCCACGAGAACGGGCTTACCTCCATATAATCCGGCAAGAAATCGGAAAAGTAGCCTTATAAAATTTTAAGAAGCATTTCATATTACTTTTTAACAAATAGTGTTTCCCTTGTTTCGACTCCGCTGAATCCGAAAATGCCTGTTACCAAAGTGAATTTCAACCGGAAGTGAAATATTCAAGATGGCAACCTAAATGGCGCCGAAACCAACTTTCAGTAGTACAAAGTCCCCACATGACTTACAAATGCGACAGAAATCGCTATATTTACATTTTTGACACAAAGGGATTCGAAAACAAACTTTTAAACAGCGCTGGGAAGGTTTTTCACCTGAAAAGTTAACAAGATACAGTAATATCGAAAAAAGTTATTCTATGAAAGATATCTCGCATTTGTCAATGGGTTCTTGTATCTTATGCATAAAAACTAGTCCGAGCAATATTTTTAAACTTTTTAAATTCAAACTAGCTACTAGAAGGAGATTTGCAACAATTTGATCGGTACTGGACTTACTCGGTGAAATATGAAACTAGAAAGAAAAGAGCGAAAGGTTTTGCTCCTGTTCGTCGAGCCATTACTGACGACTGCGTTTCCTTGCCAAAAAACTGGAGTAGCTTTATTTCTTCCAGAGAATAAATCATATCTGTGCAGATTTTTGTCCGAAAGGATCCTTGAGCACGATTTTGAAGACCTTGTAGTCATGCTTTCGGCAGGGTTTGAAGACGAGTGTGATGCTTGTGACTGCAACTAATGTCGTTGTGATGGTGAGACACACTGATGTAGTTCTTCTTCTTGTACACCACTTTGCCAAGATAAAGTGCTCCCTGACTGACAACTCAGCAAATCAAAACAGGAAAAAGTTTATGTTTTATTTTACAACACCCAATGCTAAAAAAAGCAGAAAACCTGGATGTCCTCACTCCACGCGTCCTAGACTAAAAGAAGACACTGGTGCTAATGTATATAACGTATCGTATATACCGTAAATTACTTAATCAAAGTTTTTTTGGGTTTATTTTCAAATTTCTCGTGTCAAAAAACATAAGTATATATAGTTTGGGAGCATTTGTAAGTCATATGACGGCTTTGTACCGCCGAAAATCAAGTTTCAGTGCCATTTAACCATCGTCTTGGATACCTCGGTTGCGGGTAAGAATTCGCTTTGGCAACAGGTATTTTGAATTCAGCCAGGTCGAAATAGACGAGAAACACTATTTGCTAAAATTAATATAAAAATGCTTCTCAAATATCTATTTTCTGAAAATTTGACCGGACTAATAGTACCCACCCGACTCGAAGCCGCAATTTTAAAACGAAAAGTGAAAATATCAGATTATATCATTTCCGGCATCATTACAATTAATAATCGACCAATGAAATTATACTAGTTAAAAACGATCCGGCAAACGGTTTGGAATTTATTTCAATTTAATGTTCTACCAAGAGATATTTTCCAAATTCGAGTACCTACCTAACATTTATTTTGATTTTTATATTCTAATACAATTTTTTTTTGCATACTTTAAAAAAGGCATTCTAATTTTTTTTCGAATAATGCATTATTGTCCTTGGGTACTATTGTTTTTAACTATCAAATTTGAAGTAGGTTGGTGCAACGGACGTTTGAAGCACAAGAGCTAACTTTATTAGTTTTATCACACTTTATTCGCAAATAATAGATTCACAAAGTGATACTTTCGCTCGCAAATAATTCGAAAAGTGCCAGTTTTACAAAAAAAAATGTGTAGATTAATTTTTACGTAGAATTATATTTTTTATGAAGTTCTGTAGTAGAAATTTTTGTGCTTTTTTCTCTTTTAGTAATATTGTTTCTGTAAACTAATTTAACCTCTTAATGCCCAAGAGTAAGTCCAGAAAGAATAATATTTGCAAATGTTGTTTTTAAATAAGGTAAGTATATATAAAATGATAATGTAACTTCAAAATTTATTTATATCAATTTTTTCAAAATATAGTTTGTATCAAATCTGATACATTGGTCAAAAATTATAAAAGATGCCTTATAAATGAAAAGATACAAAACAGTTTTTCTGTTTAGTTAGACATAGATAAATCTTACATTTGGAGCACATTAGACTACTAAGTCCTTTACAACCCGGCATTTTGCACCTTTGCCTATCATTCTGTGGATACGGCCAATGGCCCAACCCATCTCTTCTTACAGTGAAGTCGGGAATCGGTTTGGTCGGCCCTCTATGCGTCTTCTTTGCATGTTCCTGATCTACAGAATTTGCTGAAGTGCGGGGTCTACCTCGTTGCTTGTATAGGTGACATAAGGCGGCAGCCACCTCGGTCCTAAACTGCAGTAAGTCTACCTGGTCACTCTTAGGTATTCCTTGATTTTACAATGTTCTCTATACAGCAACCAGCTGGCAACAAGACACATGTCTATAAAATGAAAGAAAAAAACGAAGGTAGTATTTCTTTGAACGAATTGAAATTCTATAGTAGGCTATTAGTCCATCAAAAGGTCAACTCCTCCCATAAACTGGTTGTAGGTTTGAACCATTTTTGGGCAATCAATTTCTACATTTTGTCTTGATTTTCGATCAAATCTTTTTACTTTGCTTAGTGGATGTGAAGCTTCAAATGTACTCGCCAACGTAACTCCACGATTGTCGAACCATTTCAAAGCACGTAACTCGATCCCATCAATGATGGTTTTTCTTTTCAAAAGATCCTCTGCCACGAATTTTCATGGTTTTATCTGATGAAAATGCCAAATCAGGAAATCTATTTGTTCGTATCGTGCCTAATCCACCGATTCCAACCTTTGCAAGTTCAATAAACAACTCAGGCGATGAAAACCAATTATCGAAATATAACAGATGATTACTGTTTTGTGGAATAACTTCTGCCATTCGTAGAACTATGTTTGCACTGGGCTTGATATCCGGAAATTTAGACGAAGGTTGTATGTTGCCAGTATAAATTTCAAAGTTTTGTACTAATCCTTTCGTGTTGCATAGTACATATATTTTGTAGCCCCATTTATGGGGTTTTTTAGGATTGTATTGTCTGAGACTAGATTTACCTTTGAATGGAACTATCTGTTCATCGACACATAACATTTGTTCTTTGGGAAGTTCCGTAAACTTTTTTTGAAGAGCATCTACAAGGGGACGTATTTTATATAATTTGTCACGGACGGGTCATTTTGCTTGGGCATAACAGTATTATCGTTGAAATGAAGATTTCTTTTATTTCTTCCCATCTGTTGCGAGACATAACATCCGCAACCTTTTCAACTCTTGTATTGGCAGCCCAAAACATTCGGGTACGAGGAAGACCGTATATGGACATATATATGCAAGTCCCGATAAACTGTTCTAATTCTTGTTTATTAGTTTTCAGTGGCTTATTCGGATTTGTCTGCACCGCATATAAATTAGACTGTTCACTTATATAGTCGAGCAATTCTTCATCAAAAAATTTCTAAAATAATATATGGGTGAATCCACTTCATTATAACCGTATACGTTTTCTGTTCCTTCTGGTGTTTGGTATTCTAAATCATTTTCATCGACATCTTGCCAAATAATTTTTTCTTCTTTTGTGTTACACGACCCGCATCTACGCGTTGTTTTTAGAATGATGGGGCATTTCTTCGGGAACTTCATCTTCATCTTCATCAGAAGAATAAACTTCGCATCTTCTGTTTCCTTTTTGTTGTGGGGCTCGTAATCTGAATCATCATCGCTTTCTTCCAGCATGCTATCATCGCTTTCTCCGGAGGAACAACGATATTCTATGTTGTCGTCGCTCCATCAGTATAACTGAAAAAAATTCGTTTTGTCAATTTCAACTTTGCAGAAAGTGACGCCCGTTGTTACAAATATGATACGAATTGGAATCAACTGATATGGCTCTAACAGCCCAATGTTAGATATTTGATACAAAGAAGAAAAACGCCCATTTTAGCAAAATGGAATAATATGAGACTTATATATATATCAACATAAAGGAAAAACATAACATTACACATTACATATTTTTATACAATACTACTTACCTTCTTTCACAATAAATTTGCACACCAACTTTGACAACCTCAATTACGCGCGCAAATACCGCAAGTAGGTGACATTGGAAACAGATTTCTTCTATAATTTCTAACCTTTGTCACTAGGTGGTAGCACAAAATTTAATTGAATACAGGAATGTTACCTAGATGATACAATGGTCCCAAAAAGTCATGCATTACTTTAAGAGGGACAACTGCAGAGAATTATCATAACAGGTGGCGCCTCCGTCGAAAAATCAAACCAATTTTTTGTGGATGGAATTTTTTTTAATGAGATATAATTTACAGTTTTAGTTAATCTCACATCAATCTGCATTAATTAATGAACATAATGAGATATTTTGAGCTTTTAGTATTGAAGATTGAAACAAAACATGCCCTCAAAGATGTGCAATTATGATTTAAAATAAAGAATACATATTAATGAAATTGTGTCATTTGGTTCCTAACCAAGCCTAAAATCAAAATCCAGAATCTCAGTATTGTACGAACACTACCCATATAACACATGGAAATCCAGTGAACTTCCATCGAACGTCCGTTCTTGGACTCAACCATAGTCCTTCGGACGTGCGTATAAGGTCCGACTATCCTCTAACGGACGTTAGATGGACCTCCGTTTGACTCCAACTCGGAAGTTCCATTAACGTCCAAAACGGACATTTAAGGTCCAAAAACGTATCAAAATATAACCTTGAAAGGACGTTGTTTAAAAAAAGTACATACATAAAAAGTACAAAATAACGTTTATTCCAATGAATTCTTATGTAACACTTAAAAAGAATATACATACGTACTTATTAATACATAAAAAACTTATTCTTTTTCTAGATTAAGTAGTTTAATTTGAAACTTCACTGCGATCTGAAAAAAAGTTATTAGAATTGAAGTGTTGTGAAAATAGATTCAAATTGTGACTCCAACAGTGCTGAAGGCATTATTTTGAATAATAAAAAGATATTTGTTCATTTGAATTGAATTTGTCTTTAAACCGCGTTTGTTGGGATTTTGGCGTTTGGTGAATGGAGCATTAAAACCTGAGAAAAACATCGGAATTGTGTAAACAACCCAGCGCCGCCCGAGATAAAACTAATTACCGAAATTGGTAATACATAGTAAGAAAAACTCTGATTAAATAAGTTTTCGTAAAAGTAAATACTCCGATTATGTAGATTTTGTATATCCAATGTAAGAATTTTATTTTGAAAAAAACTATTTAAATTGTTGTAAAAAATTTAAACTACAAAATCACAACCAATAATAAAATTGCAATCACTTTTGGCAACCATTGGAAATAATTTATAGGGTCTAAATTTGATTCAAATATTTAGTACTTACTTTGCCTTGCAGTTTCTGCATTCGCTCGTTCCGGTGATCTTTTTAAATATTTCCTTATGGCCTGCTCGAACTCTTTTAAATTACTATTTTGAGTAGACTTATTTATTTTCATTGCATCTATAAAAGAAAATTCGGTTACATATTTACACTACAGCAAACAAATGACTTACCAAATAGAAGTTGACTAAACTTTAGTTGGCAAAATTTGTGTTTTTTCCCATTCCTTTTCCTTCGTAACTATATTGCGAAGCCACTTTATGAGTGAAAAAATTTTGGAATGGCTCTTGCAATAAACTCATATGGCGAGTCCCCACCAATAGCTGATAATTCTTTAGCCTTCAACGAAATATTATTAGTGTTTAAAGTACATATAATCTAAGAAATATTTCACTTACAGAATTAACAAAGTTTTGCTGTTCATTTAAAAACGATTCAAGTCCTGCTACATCATCAAGCACATTTACAGGCAACGGTAAATTAAATTTAAAAATAGAAAATTCGTCAATGTTGTCTTCCTTTGGAATGGTTTTAGTACGCGAATTTCATCCAAAATCTGTAATTGTGACGCGTGTATCAAATTTTGTTTCCGTAATATTTGTTGAAGAACACCTGAAAATTTTTACTTTAGAGTAAACTACCTTAAAATGGAATAAATTGTACTTCAACTTCAATTGTAGTTCAATTAAAATTTTGACCAAGTACTTTTATTTTATTAATTTGAGTGGCTTCGTATTCGTCAAGATTTTAAATTGAACTGTGAACTAGAGTTTATTTAATTTATAAACCAATACATAATTATACGTATCCATATTTTAATTGATAATACCAGATAATACCTTAATGGAACTCACCTGTGGTTTTATTGTGAATAGGACAACATGTACAAGTGACGACTGATTTTGATGAAGCCCCTGTGTTATAGAACTGCGTTCCAAAATAGGTGTAAGTTTAGGAGTCCATGTCGTGCGATTAAGCATCGGCGGTGTAGGTATCGCCAAAATCTCTGGATCCTCGTTATCTGAATCTGGTGTTTCATTTCTAGATTTATTTGCCTTGTGCCTTACTTTATTTACAACACAGTCTTCATCATCAGAGGAATCGTACATTGTATTTCGTATCCTTTTTCTTTTGCCCACAAATTCTGCTTCAGACAAGGATATCTCTGAACCAGATGTTGATGCATGGTTTTGTACTAATTTATTAATATAACGCCTTGCTTTTATGTACTCATCTAAAATAAATAAGTAAACCTATTAAATGTATAATTTTATGTAAACATTTTACTTACCAAACGTGCCATTTTAAATAGTTTAACGTCCCAGAGGCTCCATTCAGAATCTGACGGGTGTTGATTGCGAATGAATCTTTGAACTTGGTCTTTGGAGTACTGCTCTTCTGATGGCCAATAACACAAATTACCTTCGATCCAACATGTTGGAACTGCTTCATACGAATTTTCTTGTAAAAATTTTACAACTGTCCAGGTGGGTTGCATGTTGCTGAAGTGAAAAAAATTATTAAAACATGAATTACAATCTTTAAAATATCCACCTACACGATTACAGAAGAAAAAAGCTACGGAGCTTAAAGTCTTCGGATTATATACAAAAATAACTTATCTTCTACTTTCTTGAGTACTATTAATATTTTTATAAGTTCGAGTTAAGGTTTAATATTGGAAAGACAACATATTCTCCTTTTAGGTTGTAGATCAAACTTCATCATTTTTTACAAATGTCCTCAACATTATAAACTTCCATCTTTTCTGACATTGAGTGAACTTTAAATATGTTTAACTCTGATGATTTACATGGAACATCATAAAAATTATCTGTTTTTGAAACTTACATCCAAGAACCATTGTTTCGTTTTTGTATTCCACTATATTTTTGAATAATAAATATTGACCCATTCTTTAATTGACAGCAATTATTTGGTGCATCTGTTTTTAGTTTAAAATTTTCGAAGTGAATTTCCTTAAATTGAGAATTGAAATCATTACCAATGATTGGACCATTATTGTGCTCATATTTTAAAACATATTTACAATTATTCGAAATTTTATTTGTAAAACGCAAATCATCTTCTTCATATTTACGTTTGATGATTTGTTGTAAAGGTTGATCCCCTTTCCGAATTTTTCTTTTTAAAGATTTCATATAATTTTCGAAAGGAAAGGCACTAAAGTATCAAGAGGACCAAACCGCCTCACATCATCACAAATATGTAGTAAATTGTGAATATTATGTGTTGCATAACACCGTCCATAAATTTTATGAAAGATTCAACAAAGTACTTTAAAAGTTCTTCTGCGTAGTCTATAAGCTCCAAGGAAAAGTTATTTTCTAATAAAATAGTTGTAGCTACGTGTAAGCATAAAAAAAATTTACATACTTTTTCTACTTAAGACAGATTTTAATACTAATGGGCCTGTGTATAGCAAAAATTGCCTGCATTCAACAGCCTTCCACCTTGCAGCAATATTTATCGCACGGGGTTTTCTTGAAAAATCACATGTTATGTATTTTCTTTGGTTTATTAGATTTAAAGAAAGTTGTTGCCGTTCTCGTAAAGCTATTTTGTGAGGTATTTCTTCACACCATAGAGTTATTAATTTACGTACTACACCTAAACATATGAGGTGCATGTAATCCAAAGGAAAATCATTTACCATGTCCAAATTGGGAATAGTTTGTAAAAGAGATGTGCCAAGATGGTACTTTTTATCAATTTTGCAATAAAATCTGCATGACTTCTAGTTACACATTCAATATCCGGAAAACAAATTCTGTTGCTTACATGCTCTCCTTTTGTGTAGCACTTAGAACATGAATTGTAACCGGTATGACCTTTTACCATTTTAATATAAGCTTTCGCTGGAGCATCGCAAACAAATCCCTTGATTTTAAACTTATACAACTTATTATTAAATTCAAAACCATTTTGAGTATAATTTATTGCTTCTTGAACAAAATCAAATAAGTAATTATTTACATCAATGGGTTTTTGTTTCCACTATAAATTCCAACTACATCAACCACTGTTCTGTTTTGTACAAGGCTACACAAAATCGGGTATAACTCACTATCTGAACTTTTAGAAATAGGAAGCCCATCTATATTTACTAAAATTTCAATAGCACTTTCCGGTGTCAAGCAAATGCATTTTAAAAGATTTAAAATGATAGATTTTAAGCCAAAATGATAATAGTGGCCTGGAGAAACCTCTTTTGTTTCAATTTTGCGACGTGTGTTCAACAACACTCGCATCAGAAGGTAATTCATTTGGATTAAAAGTTTTTGATTTTAATAATTTTAACAAGCACGTAATTGCATTTTGTGGAATGTTAAATTCTATTGACCAATCACATAAATTATCTTTAAATATCTTAGTTGTGGACTCTTTAGGGTCATTATTAGCTAAGTTGCAAATGTTCTGCTCAGAAAGTTCATGAACGTAATAATCCTCTGAAGAACTAGATTGAGAATTAGCAACGAACTCAATATTTTGGTCCAAAACCTCTCCGTTAAAAGATACTGATCGATTTGGAATATTTTCATTTTGATGTTCATTTAAATACTTATTACTACATTGATTGTTTTCATTAAAACACATAACATTTTCAGTACCACCATCTAAACTATTTTCACCATCACAGTTTGTCCCATTTCTTTTAAAGGTGAACTGTTCGAATCTGAGTTAATTACCCTCCGTATATATTTTTTTTTATTTTGGCATTTTCAGCACAGGTACAAGGGTGCAACTGGAAGCTGTAATGAGAAAAATTGAAATTACTGTAATTACGGAAAGACCAAAATTAAAGATTGATTTACAAAGGGACCGGCTTGTAATTGTGAACAGTATTGAATTGAAATGTATTAGGCACTAACGAAATTTGGCTACTATGCAGCGCTTCAAAACGCTTCGTGTATGATAACATCCCATTTAAATCGAAAACTAGAGTAAGGTTATGTACGATTTATTCTTTGTTTAATTGTTTACCGATTGTATACTTTTATACGCCTGAACATAAAAAGTAGTATAAAAAATAAAAATAACAAAACTTACCCGGCGATTTGTTTGGATAACGCACTAATACACACAATTTAAAAACGAAATTAAACACACACTGCACGTTTTGTGCTACACGTAATTAAGATCACACCAACTGGCGGGAGCGGGATTAGTGGTGGCAATGAAATCCGGTTTACCGATTAACCGGTAAATCGTGTTTACGGTTAATCAGTTCATACATAAACCGTAAACCGGTTTAACGATTAATCAGTTTAAAAATCAGGTTTGTTGAACTGATTTAAAATCGGTTTGTTGAACCGGTTTAAAAATTGGTTTAAAAATCGTTTGTTGAACCGGTTTAAAAATCGATTTGTTGAACCGATTTAAAAATTCCGTTTTGAAACCGTTGTATAAAAATACATTCAAATTTTATATGTAAATTAAAATTACTTCTTTCTTAGACTACTTTAGAAAAATTTACTTTAATGGAAATACATTTGATCATAGGCATTCTGATATAATAAATTTAAAAATAACACGCAAGTAGGCTTCATATTATAGTAGTTTTAAAATGTTGAACAAATCTCGTCCCCTATCAAAATATATGTTCCGACATACGAAACTAATCAGTAATGCGACACTGCTGCGCAGTGTTTAAGGATCGTGTCAAAAAGTGTTTAAACTTTTAAACAAAGGTTGTAGGCTTAGAAACCACGGTTTAATAAACCGGTTTAAAACCACGGTTTGGCAAACCGGTTTAGAAACCGCGGTTTCGTAAAACCGGTGTAAAAACCGCGGTTTGGTAAACCGGTTTATAAACCGCGGTTTGTTGAACCGGTTTAAAATCCCCTGTTTGTTGAACCGGTTTATTGGTAAATCGTCTTTTGTAAAACCGGTTTACCGGTTTTTTTTTCAACGGTTTTTGCCACCACTAAGCGGGATGTAAACGTTCTCCGGCGTTGGCGCCAAATACCACGAGTACAATCGTGCAAGTACGTGATTCGGAAATCAGTTTCATTGCGCGAAACCTTTTAAATCTAACGTAAAATTTCGTCGCATTTAATAAATTAATATTTACTAATTAAAATTATTATTTGACGAAAAAGCTTAGACTTTCTAAACAGAAATCAACATTGGTATTTAAAAACTAATCGATACATTATAAAAATAAACGTTTTGCGCAGAACTGCACATTCTTCGTACAAATTTTTTTTACGTTGAACAACCCTAATTTGTCGGAAAAATGACAAAAAGGGGTGTCAAAATTTTCGATTTGGAATTCATTAATATTATATTTATAATAAGATGTGGAGTAAAAAAAATTACACAATCACCTCTGTTTTTAAGTTGTGTAAGGACATACAATGGACGTTCTAATAGGGACCTACATTGTTCTGACAATTATGGACGTCTAATGGACGTCCGTGCAAGATTCTGAACCGACCGGACTCTAAATGTCTCACAAACGGACGTCCTGTGGACGTTGGTGTTATATGGGTATGAAAATCAATTTCCATCCAAAACCAAAAATTATTGACAACAAAATTAAAAGCGGCCATTTTATAATGCTTAGTAGTTTAGCTATACTTGACTAGAGTACACTAGCGGCGTTTCTTTGTTTCTTACTTTATGCTCTTGTGCTTATGCAATAACTTATATACAAAACGAACCACAAATAATGTATGTAGTTTTATTTTACAAGTGGTTTTTTTCGTAAGATATATAAAATAGTAGATTGTTTTATAAGTAAAAAAACTGTAAGTTTCTTTTTTCATTTGTCATTACTGAAGTTAGGTTGTCATAGACGCTTGTATTGCTTATTTGTTGAAATAATGTGAAAAAACCCACATTACTTTGATTTTTTATTACGTAATGTGTTTAATTACTATTACACGAAAAATTTATCTACCTACTTTAATATTTTAAAGTAAGACATTTCAAAATTCTTTTTAATATTGTAATCGCATCATTACCGCATTTGTTTTGTAATACCGATTATTACTAAAGAGTGCAGTAATGCAAGACAAGCTTATAAGAGTTTAATAAATTTGAAGTAAATTATCGTTATCAACGTACGAAGTAGCCTACTATTAATGATTGAAATAAGATGTAAAATATTAAATAAAATTTGTGTATAGATAAAACGTTGTACGACCATGAAATGCAATACATATTACATATATTTATTAGTTCATTTGCTACAAAAATAACCACGTTTGTTTATTTCAATTGGCGGTACAATTTTTCTACGATTTCTTCATATTCGTACCAAATTTCTGTCCTTTGTTTTGGGCCATTTCCATTTATTCAATGTGGACTTCGTCATCGCCTTTGCTAAAATTTTCTTTCCATTTTTATCAATACTACTAACTTCTGCTGGGTAGAGCATTCCTCTGTAAATGGTTATTTCTTTTATTTGCTTCATGTGCAGCAATAGCATCTCTTATATATGGAGGATCAAGACAAATTTTGTTTTTATTTAAATTTCCTTAACTATTTCACGTGCTACATTCCTCATAAAATTTACATAACGTTGGGACCATACTTGTAGACCATAACGATTCGTCCCTATATATCGTTTCAACATAAATGGAATTTTGTCAGTGACATAAACAACAAAATAGCATTTACTTCGTTTTGTAATGTTTAACTGTCCCTGGATCTGAAACAAATTAACTCCATACAATTAATCTAAAAATGATTAAAAAAAATACCTGGTAATAATATTTGTGCCGTCTTTTAATGATATACCATTACGATCTTTGATTAAAAAATGGGTTTTAAGTTGTGGTAGAAGATTCTCAATCTACTATCGGCCTCTTTGTTTGGTGCGTATATATGTTATTCGCAACAGCCGAAATCGGCCGCTGTCCGAATTTTGCCCACAACGCGTTTTGTGTATTGCAGTTTACCCACGAAGCGATTAAGAAGATTTCTATCGAGCAGTGAGCAAAACGAATTACCCAGAACGCGTTGTGGATAAACTACGTTACTCAGGAAGCGAAATTATATTTCGGGCGGCTTTGTTTCGCATTGTGGATATTTTGTTTACCCACGTCGCGTTCGGGCTTTTACGTTTTACCCAAAATGCATTGTCAGTATCTTGACGAACAAATATTAATCCATAACAAGCACGTTCTTGTATAGCGAAGCACGTGCGTAATTATTGGTTAGGTTTTTATTTGTTGTGTGTTTTGTGTACCGGCAATTGTTTTAAACAAGATGAAAGCTGAATTTGAAGAAAGATTGCGGATCCTAATGTTGGAAAAGAAAGACAGGTCGTTTCTATTATCGGATGAACGTTACTTAGAAATAGTTCAAGAAACCAAAATTGCTCGACAAAAGAAACGGGATGGTCTTGAATTATCATCAAAAGATTATCGTAGATTAAAACGATATGATTTATTGACAGTTGAAGAAAAAGATAAACTAGTCAGTAAAGAAAAATCAAGAATCCAATCAGGTTTAATTTTTTACTGTACAGCAAGTGAGATGTATGATATAATACACACAGCACATTTACAAATAGGACATAAAAAGAGAAGGCCATGGAAAATGAATTGAAAAATAAATACTGTAATATAACTAGAGAAGTAATTTTGATATATTTAAGTCTGTGTCAATCATGTGCCTTGAAAAAGAAAGCAAAGAGTAAGGGATTAGTTGTTAAACCTTTAATTATGAGTGAAATGAATTCTCGATGCCAGGTAATATTTTTTGTAATATTTTTTACTCTGTTTTATAGAAGTATACTTTTATAGGTTGACCTCATCGATATGCAGAGTGAACCTGATGGAGAATATAAATTTATTCTTAATTATCAAGATCATCTAACGAAATATGTTATATTGCGACCACTTAAAACAAAAACGGCGGATGAAGTAGCAGAAGTTATTCTTGATATCTTCTGTTTGTTTGGTGCTCCGAACATATTACATAGCGACAACGGAAGAGAATTTTGTAATCAAGTAAGTGTAATGGCTTCACACAAGGGCTTTCCTTCATCAAAGTGTCAACTTTTAGGTAATTGAAAAGTTAGCAGCTAGTTGGTCTGCTCTCAAATTGGTCCATGGCAAACCTCGACACTCCCAAAGTCAGGGTTCCGTTGAACGGGCAAATCAAGATGTTCGTGATAGTCTTGTAGCCTGATGTCAGACAATCAATGCCAGAACTGGGCAAGAGGTCTTCGCATTATTCAAAGCACAAAAAATCGCAGTTTCCATACGGGCATAAAGCGGACACCTTATGAGGCTATGTTTGGAAGTCCACAAAAAAATGGACTGTTGGATACATGTTTAGATACCTCTGTCATTAATACAATTAAGACGGAAGAACAACTAGAAGAACATTTAAAATTAATAAAAGAGTCTTTGGAAACAAATACCATAAATGAGGAACCTAATGCGACAATAACTGAAACAGATAATAATAGCGGTGATGGAAATTTTAACGATGGTAACAAGAATGATACTGACAGTATGACCAAATGTTTTATTTGTGATATTATGTATCTCCCTTGTATCCAAAATGTATGTATTGAATGCAATGAGTCAGTTCATATCGAATGTGCTGCTAATTTGGATTTACCAATATGTAAATTATGTAGCAATAAAAGAGCAGCTGATACGGAGAGAAAAGGTTGCAAACGGGGGCTAGAAAAACAGGCTGATAAAATGCTTGCCCAATCACAACACAAATTCCCACCTGCCAACATAGGTGACAATGTTTTAGTAAATATACCAGAGGTAGATCGGGGACGTCTAGCTCCTAGGAATGTATTAGCAATCATTATAGACAAGACTGACCAAGGTTTTATATTCTCGGTACTAAAAATGGAAAACTGAAACGATTATACAGCCGGAATGAGTTTCAATTATCACCTTCAGTATTTTTATCATTATCTGAAGTGCCCTCAGATTCTTCTGTCAACGTGCGAGAAGAAGCTAAATTATCTTCTGGGTCTAAGCAAGGTTTTGTTCGGTGTAATTGTTATAAAGGGTGCCACACAAAAGCATGTAAGTGCCTAAAATCAAATATTAAATGCAATTCAAAATGCCATCAAAGCACGTCTTGTAAAAAATAAGTAACATGTTTTTTTTGCTTTTTAT
The DNA here is from genome assembly GCA_030710515.1 of Abscondita cerata. Classification (NCBI taxonomy): domain Eukaryota; kingdom Metazoa; phylum Arthropoda; class Insecta; order Coleoptera; family Lampyridae; genus Abscondita; species Abscondita cerata. The sequence goes on from JALBCR010001255.1 coordinate 100,677, forward strand.
TTCTGGTTTTTATGTTTCCATATTATTTTTTCTGTGTCTTTTTTTATTTTAATGTGTTTTTTATGTTTATTAACATATAATTATGTTATATATTTTAATGTGCCGCTAAAATACATATTTTTGTTTAATTATTTGTTATTTTATTTACAACGCGTTGTGGGTAAAGCTTTATGACCAGAACGCGATGATTAAAGCCGCCCGAAATATAATTTCGCTTCCTGAGTAACGTAGTTTATCCACAACGCGTTCTGGGTAATTCGTTTTGCTCACTGCTCGATAGAAATCTTCTTAATCGCTTCGTGGGTAAACTGCAATACACAAAACGCGTTGTGGGCAAAAATGTCGGACAGCGGCCGATTTCGGCTGTTGCGAATAACATATACATTTTACTTCCACAATTGCATCTGATCCAACAAGACCTGTATAATATAGTACATTAAGTATCAAGGGCGGGAAGGCATAAATTGCAGCCCGCAGCAGTTAACCGCACGAGCGAAGCGAGGGCGGCTTGCTGCTAGGGCTGCAGGGGCTTCACGCCTGAGGTGCTTACAATTGTTTTTCGCCTAGCCGCTGGTTTTGAAACTTTTGTATTCTTGTAACTTTTTCGGTCACACAATAGGTATGTATTTTAAAAAAAAGTCAGGAGAGTGCTGTGCAATTTATTTATGCATATTATAATGATCATTCAAAGCAACTGTTTTTTTTTCAACTACAAAAAAAAATTATTATAACAATGTACTATTAATACGTTATCAAAGTTTAATTACAATTAAAAAACTTCATCACGCAGTAATTTATGAACAAAAAAAGTTATTTTTTAGTTTTTCGAAGTTTGTACTTCTATAAACATGCGACTATTATTCGTAATTTGTCAACAGATAAGCGGCATCTATAAGTACAAAACTAAAATAATTTTCCGCCCTAGGGCTGGAAATTGTATTTTCCGCCACTTTTTACGGGCGGAAAAGAATCTTTTCCATGTAGGCAGGCGAAAAATAATATATCTACACGTTAGTTACAAAAAAATTACTCTAGATTACCATCCGGTGATGCACCTAAAAATCCATAGTGTTCGTCAATCCACAAACCAGAACGTTCCACAGTAATATTTAAGGTGCGCTCCAGTTGAAGTATAGCGACATTTTCTTTAGCTATGCCATATTCTGTGGCGTCAGTGGAAAAGATACACGGTTTTAAACATGCTTTTACAAATGAGTGGCATGGTGTGTACGGTCTCCTATTCATTATGTTTCCAAATAATGAAGCTGTTAACCGTAGCTTTCTTTCTGATTCATATAGTTTATTGCCGAACTGACCAACCGATTGCTTTTGAATAAGTTTAATTTTATCCTTGGATATCTGAAATATTTCTTGTCGAATTCATATTATAACACAAATATAATTTACCTGTAAACTTTCGATGATCAACTTTGATTCACTTATTATGAATTCTAAATCTTCTTCAGTTTCTGGTGGCGTTTCAGCCAAATCACCATAATCTGTGTTTTTGACAAGCTTGTCTTTTTTTTGTTTTTTCTTTGGAATGTGGTCCGTTTCACCATCGGAAAATAAACGTTTTCTCGCTTTAAGTGATTTTTTTGCCACTTGTTTTTCTATATATTTAGAAAAATGATGTCCCGGACTATTTCCAGTATAACTTTTCCACGGACTGTAGTGCCAATTGAATGTTTTATTAAAACGTAATCCTGAGAGGTAAACTCGTCTTTCGTATGAACCTCGTTGGATTAAGTTGATTCTTTTGCCCATATTAAATCTAGAGACAATATTCATCAATCGTTCCGCAGTATTATTGTTTTCATTGGAAATAAGAAGGTGAGCTTTCCTTAGCAACAAATTTAGAGCACCTAAAATATAATACATATAAATTACAGAATACTGTTAACAAAGGGGTTACGAAAACTATACATAGCAAGTAATATTCTGTTTCATTATTTTTTGTTTTTTTACCTTGTAGATGATTATAAATGAAAGTAGATTTCAAAGTAGGAATTTGATTATTACTTTGGTTTCCTCGATCATTACAGGTACCTTCTCGACATGCTGTGTGATCATCAAAAACATGATGTAAACCCAATCTTAAATCTTCTCTGAAGAGGTTTATATCAGGATTTTCACTTTTTCCATGTTCATAAATTGAGCATTTTGCACGTTTAGTTAATGCCAGAATTTTTTTTAGAGTTAAAATTTTTCTACCTTCTAAAGAAACGGTTGTATCACTTTTAATTCTTCTCAAATGTTTTCCATAATTTTTCAGTGCATGATTACTACATTCGATGTTTCTAACATCACTACCATATGACACTTTCTGTTTTATTTTGAAAACACACTTGAATCTCCGTCAGCTATAAATTGCAGGTATCTGACATTATGAACTTCCTCACTTTCGGAAAAACCTTGTACGACCATATCTGATTCCATACTTGGTGCTGATTCGTCCCAATTTTTATAACATTTGTGTTGTTTTGCGTTCGAGTCCTTATTTTCGGCTCTTGCACAAATGGAACAGAATTTATTTCTCACAGCAATGTATAGCACTTCCCTTGTGTAACGACCAATTATCCCTACCATTCCGGATAAAGCATTATAATTTGTACCATACGACCGCTTACTCCACGAACCATCTACATATACAGTGATCCAAGGCATTCCGTCTTCACAAATTTGACCTTTTTCAAGTGCGTTATTTCGCTCCTTGATTCCGGCTGCTTCCATGGAACGCCATAATGACTTTTTCCATTCCTGTAAAAATATATACATACTTACATTTTAAATGAAAAAAAAAATTATTTTACTTACATCACCGATCACTTTCTCGAAATCATAAAACATGTTGTCTGGCATACAAGGAATATTTATACAACTGAGTAATTCTTCAAGATGACCAAATGTACTCCCTGTAGCCATAGTACCCCATACTGCACCAGAATTTATTTCTGATATTTTGTTCGGATTTTCGGTTTCATGTTGAATAATTGCATCGCACTGCGTACATTTAAAAATTATTGAACTACTCAGGCCCTTGTTGGTTCTCACTTCTTGATGCACAAACAGTTTTCCAGAAGTACATGTTTTGGAATGGTTATATTGCAAATTTATTGCCCAATCTAACATATAACCTAATTCTACTATTCTGTTGCCAGAAATAATGCTTGGTGTTTTAGGTAATCGTTCCACCTGCAGAGGAGTGTCCATAATTCTAAAAGTAAATATTACATCACACAGGTACAGTAAGATTGAAATACAATTATATAAAAATAAAAATCACTCACTTTTCATACTCTGGAGATGAAATTATTCCACCAAGTTGAAAGGACTGCGTTTTCTTCAGACGAGGTGCATAGGTTTTCGAACACCACTCTGAATTCCTAATAACAGAAAGATATATTTAGCAACGCCAATGAGTTTTATCACCAACTATTACTAAGCACTGATTTTTTAGTGGTACCAACAATTTTTACTTTTTGATCGCTCTGTATACAAAAAGCGACGCGCGAGAGTAAGAGCGATGTGTCCTCTTGTATTATAGACGATTACATTACAGATTTATGATAACTTACCTCATAATTTGATACTGAACTTCAGATATCGGCATTTCACTTTCTACTTCACATGAGCTGATTTTAGTTGCATCATCATTTTCTGATGCAGTATCGCTGGCATCAGTAACAAAGGTAGATGTTGATTGATCCGTACAGAGGTTATCACCATAATTCTTATTACACAAATCTTCAAACAGATCGCCTCCCTCAAATCTACATACATTGATATTATTGATTACCATATACAAACACATAAATGTTTATATTGTTTTACCTGGTCTGATAATCACTATTGCACATTTGTCCTTTCCGGATTCTCCATGCAAGTTTACTTGCTCGTGAAGTTTTATTTCGTTTGTGTCTTTTGTATTATTTCTACCTTTATTACCCATTGCGTCAATATTACAGTAGATACGTTTGAATAGGTAGGATTTTCAAGAACAAAAAATATGCTGGCACGGGCTGTGGATGATTGTCTTATGGGGATCACACTTTTCAATAATACTATTTTATATACACAATTTATATACAAGGCTATATACAGCAGCACAAGTAGAACCACAGTACTATTACAAGGATGGGAATAATTGTCTGAGGATCACTATTCACTTATTTTATATACCTACACTATATTATATTCATAAAAGCAATAAATATTTACAAATAAAAGTGAAAAAAAAAAACTAGACTAAAAAACGGTAATCAAAACACGAAATCGTAAAGAACTGATAACTACGCTAAAAACACGTGCTAAAAACAAGAAATCTACGCAGCAGAAAATACTAGCATAAATTCATGAAGGTTATCGTTTAGAATCAGGGAACATCGAGTAAGATCGGCGAACTCAATCACGAAGGAAGGTGAAAGAAGTTTGCACATCGCCACCTACCGCATCGTAGCTTTATCCGTCCCAAAAAGAATCATACAAGAATTGATATTTGTGCGCCCTCTCTTTACAAACATATTTATTACTGCATTCATGTTCAATCCCTCTTCTTTAGCGCCCCTCTTAAATTAATATAATAATAAATATATTTTTAATACGTTACATTTCTGTAACAGGGGCGTTAAGAGGTTAAGTCAGACTATTATTTGTTACACTCTATTCATTCGCGGTCTTATTTTTCTTAGAATTTGAGTCGCATAATCAACGTTTAAAACAAGATAATTCCGGGTCGTTTATAGGTTACCTAGTTATAAACTTATGATTTTAGTTTTGTTTTTGGAAATATGTCACTTATGCGGATAAAAGAACGTACAAAGAACATAAACTTTTTGTCGGTCGGCATTTTAAATGACCTTATGTCCGGAGAAATTCTTTTCGGCTAGATATGCCGCGACTTGAACAACGTCAAATTATAATTTATTGTTGACTAAAATTATTAGGAAAAAGCCAAACACTTTCATCCCATCATAATACAATAATACCTACTTCATTTAATTGCTTCGCATTTTTGAAATGAAAGCACTTATGCATCTACGCTTTGATTATAAAATTGCTTACTACGGCTTATTAACACGTGCAAGGCGTGACGTCATATCCTGGCCGGTCGCAGCTGTGGGAAACATTCAAGGCTGTTTGTTCTACCCGATGTAGACGTTATAGTCATTCAAAGTGAAATGTTACTTTACGTAGTTATAAAATGTAAAATTATCTGACTGAAATCACTTCCTTTACCTACCTACTTCATAGCAATAAATTATATTACTCATTACGTCGTTAGTTAAATATTATCGCGTATTCGTGGAAAGGCGTGATCTATTTTTGTCGAATGCGAATTTTTTATTCAAAACGTAACTCTATGACGTAACTACTGTAAATAGTATTTATTCGCTGTTTTAAAACAAGCCGGTAAAACTATGACAAAAAATTACAACTAGGAATCCAATCCAAGCGGTTATTTGTCACGGTGACTTTTTGTCGATGGTTACAGAAAATCTATGTCATAGTTCAGAGCTCTTATTTACAGATAAATATGGTCAATTTCAAAAGCAAAATTTGATAGATACTGTTTTCGAGTTATAAGACAAAAATGAAAATTTTGTTTCCGAAAACGAATAAAATTGGTAAAAACGTTCTTCAAACACTTTTAAATATAATTCGTGCTCTGTTGCTCATATCAGATAACTTTTATTATATGACTTCCCAAGAATTTGTATTTTTTATTCTGCATCTTACCACAACATTTGTTAAAATGAAAAATATTGTGTAATGAATTAATGTTTTGGACCGCTTAAGAATAAATTAAATGTGTCTATTTAATACTTTTATTTTAAATCATAACATTTAATTAATTCTAATTTAATTGAAGGGTTATAATTGAAAATCAAAGTGCTATATTGACGTTAAATTATTTAATTTATTCGATTATATAGTATTTTCCAGTATGCGTTTCAAAACTTCAAATTTATTGAACCATTTGTCTTAGCACGCTATTGGGCAAATAGTTTTGCCTAGTTATATAGCATTTGCTTAGGCGATTAATTTGAAATAAAACGTTTAATTACATGCCAGGTCAAAAGCTATTTTCCTGGGCAAATGCTATATGACTGAGATCATCATTTGCCTGCGACATATCCACTAATAGTAATTACACAAAAAAGTTATGAAATAAAAGTTGTTGAATATTTTATTTTCTATTACTTTTGTTTTATCTACTTTTTCTAAAACTCAATAATTTTCATTATTTCTTCTATTTTCAACTCGTCTTAAAAGGAACGTGTGTGCGATACCCAGTTTTGACACTGTTAGATGTTTTCGAGCAAAATGTCTTATCGCCATATGGTATCAGTACAAGCATTTCAACGCTTTTACCAAAATGGCGTCTGTGGGACAACAAAACTTATGTTTACAATATAGAGTGTAGATTTTGAGTTTTCTGAGAGTTATTTTCTCAATTGTAGTAATTGTTTGAATTAAATCATAAGTATAAATCAAAAGCACTGTATTTGGCGGAGAAAAGTTGGAGAACTCACTTTGTCTATACAAGTGCCACTGGCATCATAATTTAAGTACCTTCTTATGTCACTTCATTAAAACTAGAACTAGTAAAACTAATAAAACATTCAAAACTATATACAGGCTGATAGAGAAATTAAAAAAAAAAAAAATTACTATACAGTAATGTCCAATCGCTTTCTGTTTTCAAGTTATAGGCTGTTTAATGCTTTATATTTAATTTTTGATTTTGTTCTGTCTTCTAAGGTTGGAAACTATTATGACAAGATTCGCGTTAGAAAAGACTTGTCAGTAGTAGGTAGCAAGCTATGATTTTATAAAATTAAAGAAATGTTTTGGTAACTGTCAAACTAATATTGCAGCAATGCTTTGTTCAAAGTTTGTTGTGTTCCAGATTATCTACGAGTTGACTTCACTTGTTAGTCCTTTTTAATGTTGTTTTAAAAATGGTTTGCTATACTTTTGCATAATACAGGGACATGGTTCCCGAGATATGACCGAGGAACGGTCTTACTGGGTCACCCGGTATATAAACATTTTACTGCAGTCAAATAGATCCAAATATTCTTACATACTAAACACTAACGTCGCATAAAAACTTTCTTGATATTACTTGGAGGAGCACTCTGTAAATATCCAGAGAACCCTAATATACCTCAAATATCCTACAGATACGATTTATTGGCGAGTTTCTAAATAAACTAAAAATAGTTTGGTGTCTAGCGCTTAACCTTGGCACTTTTATGTTCAGTAAAAAAGACAGATCAGGGCTATCCACTCCACCACTTACTCCAATTCCTGCAAAAACCGCCGCAAGGATAGTATACCATCAGCACGAAAAGACAAAAATTTGAGAAACTTTCTCAAAATGCGTTCCCGAGTATCAACATCTCGCTGAGATAATGGAGACCATAATACTGACGCGTATTCCAGCGTCAGTGTTTTGATCTACGATGTCTTTAGTGTTGCGTATTACAAAACCCAAAGTTTTAAATGCCTTAGATGAATCAAGTTGTGTATGCTCAGAAAAAGATAAAGAAGAGGTAAAGATAACACCAAGGTCTTCCTCTTGGTATCTGCGAGATAAAGGCTAATTGTTGAGGGAGTAAGGAATGAGAGAAGGGTCGACTCTTGGTACATAATACCACAGTCAACTTGTGATGTTCAAGTGTAGTTTCTTAGATTCGCACCTGCTGTAGAATCTATTAAGGTCCTTTGCAGAATAAAGCATCAGATATCGAGCAAATCTGGGAATAAATATTCATATCATCAGCATACAACACTTAACTCTAAAATTATTATTCAAGTGCATAGGCGTTTCGGAGAAGATGGCTGTTCTAAAAATGCAAAAATTGATGCTGGGGCTGTTAGAACCCTCCGTACTGTTGCAAACGAAGAAGTAAAAGTAGAAAATAATTAGACAATAAGAGCCAGAAAAACAGCTGTACCAAATGTTAACCGTGGGTCAAAAAACAACACATTCTCTGTCATTAATTTTGTTCACCGATGAAGCTTGTTTTAGTCGCAATGGTGTTTTGAACACACGTATTATGCTTAAGCACCAGTATGGGTTTTCTTTTAATGTGGGATTATTTGCAAAGAAGATTTCGAAATAAGTGGATTGGTCGTGCGGGTGCAATATCATTGCCAGCTCATTCATTTTGGGGGTTTACCAATAAAGAAGTATATGCCGTAGAAATAAATAATGAAGAGCAATTATGGAACAGAATTGTGGAGTCTGCTGATAGATTTCGTAATATTCTGATTATATTCCAAAGATACCGGCAGTCATTGACACGAAGATGAGAAATGTGTATTGTATAACAAGGTCGCCAAATTGAACACTTTCTGTAAAGCTCAATACCTTAACCATCTTTAAATGTTATTTAATTAAATATTTCATGAATAAAATTCAATTCAATAAAGTATCCTCCAATCTGAAAACAAACAGTTTTTAGTATTTTTAGTTTTGTATCGCGTGGTGCTATATTGTCTGCCCCACGGCAGCCATTGTTAAACGTACTTGACAGCTATCTAACAGCGCATTGACATACTCTATTGGAGTTACATGACGAAAACCAAACTCGATGTTTTGCCGTTATTAAGCAATGTTCCTTAACGTTCTATTATAGATAATAAATCTCAAAAATCCCCAAAAGTATCTACGAAACTATTCATATCTGTCAATTTTTAAGTTATATTTACATGACGTTTAAAAGCAAAGTTACACGTAGTCACGCGTTAATATGTTGTACTTTTCTGTACCCTGTAAAAAATAATGAAATCTATTTAATTCCACGACTTATCAAGCCCAGTATTTTATTTGAACACTTGTTACTATAGGTTTATGTAGAGTGAAATAACTGTTGAGGTTCTTCATATTGGATGACAAGGAAAAGGGAATTGATAGAAGGATAACATGTATGGCATAATTAGTAAATCATAATTTGGGAAATACGTTTAACTTGTTTTTCAAAACTCCAAAAATCTTGTTGATATGTAACACAACGATGCATGATTTTCTTTTACAAAAAAAATGCGTATTATAACTGGCTATTATAAAACATAATATAGATTTTGCTATTTTTTGAGTATTCGAAAAAGGCAAATTACATTTTCTAGAACTTTATTTGAACGATTTTTCGTAAAACGTATCGCTTGTGACGAATTTGAAGAAATTGATTTCAATTGCACTATTGGCTATAATAATCTTCACGGTTTTTTTCTTGTAAACTTATTTCAACCTAGTTCAATATATCATACATAAAAAACAAAAATAAAAAAAGATGAAATAAATGAAAAAAATATTTTCGTTTTTACCTCAATAACGTTTTCATTCTACAAAAACCATGAGGTCAGTGACATTTTTCAATGGAAATCAAATTTCCTTTAACAAAATACGTGAGCGCTGCGAAATATACTGATACTCGGTACGTGCTTTACTCAACTAGGCGTCTATGATTTTGACTTTTTGTTTATTTTTATATTACAGATTTGAGCACTTCGAATGGTCAGTTAGAAATTTCCAAAATATTGATAGGTTTTTCCTAAAAAAAACGTGGTTCGCAAAATTGCAACCGCAACGCTTTTAAGGCCCATTTAAAAAAATCTGACCTACTAATAAAGGGCGTAATTTTCCGTTTCTTATGCCCCAAAACGTCCTCTATATGATGACATCGGTTTGATGTGGTTATATCTCGGGGTCACCTACTTTTCGAAATAGGCGTGTTATACAGAAGCGCTTCCTACAGATTAGTAATTAAAACAAATGTTAAGTTTGTTTATTTGTTGTAATTGTTAATGCATTTGAATTTCTTCACATTATTCAGATAAACTTGTTTTTGTTTTAATTATTTGTTTTATGAGGAAATAATATGTAACAAAAATCAGGTGAAATTAAATTAAAACGTTTGTCGTCTACACAGGCAAATGTATATTTCGTAAGCTTTCTTTAACTATCCTAAGAATTTTTTATTTTGCGATTTCACCTTAATTTTCACTTATTTTTAACAAACAAAATCATACATTTCAATTCGAACAAATTATTTCTGATTAGGTACACTTGGGAGTTTGCCGTAAACAGTTCTAAGCTGCTATTGTTAATACTATTTAGATTAAATTCCAACGCATTTCCGGTGATAAGTATCAAGGACGTTGCGTTACCAATTCAATCCGCATCGATGCCCAAACAGAAGTTATATTTAATCTGCGTTTTAATTTTCTGAAATATATTTACCTTTACAAATTAATAAGTACGATGTTTTAAAATAATGAAATTAAATTAAATTAAATCATGTCACAATTACAAAATGGATGATATTCATTAACGTAGTTAGTCAAGACCAATATCGAGACGTTAAAAATTCGTGAACGACATCTATAATATGTTTGCGTTAAACAAGTAATTATTTCAAAGTTATTTACCCTGTAGTGTATGCAACAATTTGTAAAATTGATGCAGTTACTCAGCGGAACGTTCAATGTTTGACCGCAAAACGCCACTAACGTAGGACCGTTTCGACATGGTTATATGTTCATCGCTATGAGCCTAGGCTCATAATTAGCAATAAAGGACCGTAGTATACGTTTCGTATGCTCATACAGTACGCGTAGGCTCATAAGATACCCTCTATAAATATATATATATATATAAATCTTGCAATCATTGTTGCATTATTTTTGCGTCTACTAGAAGGAATGCAGTATATTCATATTTTAAATTATCATTCAGTATCAAATTTAAATGGCTAACTTTCTGGAACATTTTTTTTTAAATATATTCCAAACAAAAGTACAACATTTCTTGCATTCATTTTACTACATAGCTGCATCAGTTTTTTCTGTTCATATTTTCCTCCATTCCCATACTTCTCTTTTTCTTCTTCTTTCTTGTTTTTCATGCAGATGTACTACCAAAGGTTGATGGTCTGATTCTTATTCGTCCTCTACCCTATAAATGTCTATATCTTCTATACCTACTTTCTTCAAGAAGTATCGCATAAATCAATGACTGATTTTCCTCTTCCTCCTATGTATACAGGGTGAGTCTCTAGTACGAGATTCTTCGATAGCGCGTAAACAAATAAATAAATTAAAAAATGTTTCCATCAAAAGTTATTTGGAAACACTGTGCGCTGAACGTAAAATTATTTACACATATACAGGATGTCCCAGTTTTAAGATACAGGAGGCAACTTTCTTATCTTAAAGGGAATGATATAGTTTTTATTGCATTTATTGACGACCCATTTGATAAGCTGTATATAAGGGTTGCTATACTTAAACTTCATAGTTTTGAAAATATTTCCAAAAATACTATTTTTTGACAATTGCATCCCTCAGATTTTATTTAATTTTTGAACTGATTGAAAAGATAAAACGTTTTGAATTTACCAAAACATTAACAACTAATGTTTCAAACATATCTTGTTTTAAATTATCAAAATGTTATAGTATTTAAAAAAAATTGTTAAAATTTGTAAACTTCAAACACACTTTTGTAGCTTATTTTGAATGGAACACCCTGTATATTATTCTTACATTGAATGCAGAACTAAACGTACTTAAAATACTTTATATATATATAAAGTTCATTCTATAAATTAATATTTAATATTTTCTTATCAAGGCGGCTTTTGTCAAGTTTTAAAACAAAAACCACAGCAAATTGCAACTACTGCAATGTAAATAAACAAATATTTTTTTTAACTATAGCAATTTGGTACTGAAATAATAATAAAAATAATAGTGAGATAATAAAAATACTTCCAGTATGTAAGAATAAAATCAATGTTATGCGAATATTTATTAAGTTTAGGTATAGGAAACCCTATAAGTATTTTAAAGTACGTTCTCATAGAGATCTCAGCTATTTGAAGAGATACAAAGTTGGTTAAACTGGGCAAAGTTGCGTATTGTGGCACTCAGTAAAAATGCTTTTTGAAATTAAAAATTCTAATTACTTACGGACAGATCCGTAGAAAATCGAAAAATTGAGCTTATTTCACCACATAAATGCAAACAATGAACACTTTGATATTGCTACTTTTTTCGCTCTACATTATGATGTCAGTAAGTTCTAAATACGATGTTTTGTTTTTGACAGTCATTATCAACTTTAATTTTTTCTTATAGGCCCTTCTTGAATTGTCATATTTTTGAATTCGCATTTTTATTGCGATTACGATGATGTCTCATATGTTAAGATTCTGCCTTATAGTTTGGTAATAATAACGGAAAATCGTTTCTTTGCAAAGAGTGCCTAGGAAATGACACTTTTCTTTAAGAAATAAACACATATTTGACATTTCTATGATATTTATTTCAATGTCACCTACGGTTACAATACATTTTATAATTTTCTTAATTTCTTTGTTATTTAAAATTTAGTTTCACCTGTGTTATTAATTTAAAATATATTGAAAAACGGTTGTTGTGAATTTAAAACGCATTTAAGTATGGATTTCATTTTCAAAGCACTCTTTGTAAAAAAACAGTTTGCTGTTATTTCCACCAAACAACGAGGCATAACCTTAATATATGATACATGGTCCAAATCGCAATTACAATACGAATTCAAAAATGTGACAATTGAAGAGGGCCCCCATAAGAAAAAATAAAGTTGATGATGACTACCAAAAAACCAAACGCTGTATTTAGAATTAGAATTTGCATTTATCTTGTTAAATAAGCAAAGAAAAAAACTAATTTTCTAATTTTTGGTTTTTGCGGATAATTTTCAAAGAGGCATTTTACTTAACGCCACAATACGCAACTTTGCCTCAATTTAATCAACTTCGTATCTCTTCCAATAGCGAAGATCCCCATGCTTGAGCTCTACGAACGCACACTCGGTATAATACCAAAAATCACTGCTTTTGTTTTTTCAACTTATTCTAACATTTTTCTTTCAATTTTCTATTTTTTTCCATGGCTTTTGTGTTCTCCCATCTCAACCTTTACTTAGTTTTTTGCTACCCATTTTTCAATCCTCCCTCCTTCTCATTTCATCTTATTTCTTCTCCGTCCATACACATTTTCATGTACCCTACTTTTACAGTTTTTATTTCGCTTTCCTAAATTTTTCGTCTCTGATCTTATTTTAATTTGTATCTTTCTTTCTTTTTTTGTCAAGTCATGGTCAATAAATATATTGGTCCCTCTCAATTTCTTTTATTATTACTTATTTGACCAAGCACATATTAATTAATTCAACGGAATTTTTAATATCATAAACTGTATTTGTTATGGTAATATCAAGTTAAGTTTCATAAAACTAATCTTAATCTAGAAAAAAATTGAGTTAAAACACAAGAACAGCAACTTTATAAATTAAATATTTATTAAGAAATAAGAAATAAAACAAAAGTTTCAATATGTAAAAAAACGTTATTCTTATACTGTTATGATGAAAACTATTGCTAGCGACGGTATAAATTCTGAACAAATACTTTCATTTGAGGCCATGTTTTATTTTCAAATATATTTGGGTTTCTAGACTTTAGTTATTCACATTCCCCATTTTAGGAGGAATTTTTTTTATGTGCTTCGCAAAAAATTGTGTTGTATATTGTTTTTGGTTCTCAGTCCATGGCACTAAAGTACGGGTCCTTTTCTCTTGCCGGCGGAGGTAACTGTAGGACCATCATCATTATGGGTATGTACCTCGGTTTCTAACTCGGTTTGTTGCAAATTACATTCTGATTGTGTGTCACTTGCTTCGTTTTCTACAACCCTTTCTTCTTCAAAATTCAACTCTATTTGATCTAAAGCTTTGCCCTTGAATTCTCCTGCTTGTCCTTTCTCCATTAGCATTAATAATTTGGAGATTTTACCGACTGATATACGTCATCAGGTAACCTGTACACTTAGTTATGTACATCTTTCGTATGTCCCATGAAAGTGGCTAACTGTTCAATATCAATTGTGACATATTAAAGATTTGGGTAACGGTCGCTAAATGTTTTCGCAACCTCGTCGATGTGATAGCAGCAGGATTCTTCACACCGCTCAATTTTACATGTTTTTCCACAATTTTATATCCAGTAATGAGATTATTTGTACCAACTTTAGGAAATAGAAATATATTAGAATCATCTACAAATTGTTTTCTTAGATCGGTCAAAACTGCAGTGTGTTTTTGTAGGTCTGAACTAAACAGTACAGGTACTCCTCTTATACGTTTCCCACGAATTACGACTCTTTTGAATTTACGTAGTAATATTTGTTCAGCAGGTGTAATTGTTTGAGAAAATTCTTCGTACGACTGATGAACTTCTGCTTGTAAATATAAGTGAAGTGGCATTCTTTCTAATTCGCCAACTCTTTACGATTCAGTAACATTAAACGACAAAAAATAGAGTCCATTAATGATTTGTAATCTTTAACACTGTTTTCATTTTTTTTTTAAATTTTTAATCGCTCGGTCTGCTGCATTTAGTCAATATTCTCTTAATATTTTTAACTCACTTGCAAGTGGTAAAATAGTCAGCTTGTTCCATTTCTTAATATTCAAATCTGCGGCAGCACCTGTAGATATCTCGAACCTCCAAGCATCCTCCAAAAGTTGTTTGAATGTTTTGAAATTTGATTCGGCCTCCGCTGTAGATACTGTAGTATGATTAAATTTTCGTTTCAACGTAAATAAAATTGCTGTCACAGCATTGCTTCAACGACGTCTGAATATTCATTGCGTAGGTTGGAGAAGCAAAATCCAGCGCCGAATTTATAACGGGGCACTGGGGTTCCGGCCCCGGGGCCCCTACACTCTTGGGCCCCCACATTTCCCTAATAATGCCAATATTTCACCACTTATGGTGAATTTAACCAAAATCAGCGATTCAACAACATTTCTAACAATGGAATAGGTGGTTGTATTAATGTTTTTCTATAAAGCTTGTACTTGTACATACCTACCAACAGATCCTACTTTCTACAACTCTATTGTTCTATTATTTTTCCTATACGACAATTTATTTTAATCCGTTCCGCTAAATGAGGTTTCTATTGTATTTCACATTCTTTACGTAAAAACAAATCTCGAAAATCAGCTTAAAACCGTTTTAAAACGTCAATACTATGTATGCATATGCAGTATTCCAGGACGTTTTAAATATTCTATAATCCTAAAACCGTAAAATTTTACCTGCTGCACCTGCAAACTAATCTTAATCCTTTTATTCTCTTATGGTTGTATTTGAATATTTTTCGAAGAAAAGTCAACGGTAAACCGTTCACTTTTGTAGAATTAGGTGTATATTACTCAACATATTATTCAGCGCTTTATCTAAAATAACAAGAAATATTTGTAAACCACCCTCTAATTTCACCACTTAGCTGTATTATTTATTATTTATGAGACTATGCATGCGTAATAAAGGAATTTATTCTGTTTTTACGCTGAAAATATTTTTATTTGTGTTACTAAAAACATACTACAGTGAGTGCACGCCGCTTATTAGAATCACGGATAATGTTATCAATCGGGTAATATCACTTCCGTCAAGAACCCAACAAATTCAACTATACCTACAGACAAAACACCGTTTATACTAATCACCACTTCGGTCTATTTTATCGATTTTCTTTTCAAGTTTGTTTTTAATATGAACAATAACCAATTCTTGCATGAATTTTTTAATCCAATTGATTCGGTACATATAAATACAATTTTCAGCGAAAAATTGATTGCTTGATCTCAAGTTTCAGTGATACCGTACCGGATCTACTTTTCTTTGTAAATTAGCAGTCTATTTAATGCAGTTCTGTTATCAGTTCGCCGGTGCAGTTTTGTCTCAACAGCATTTTGCGATTTTATTTTGCTTAGTTTAAAAGATAAAATTAACATTGCAAAATACGATAAGTTGCTGAAAATAAGCGAGCGAATGCGGCTGTTCAATTATCAATTAAAATGTTTTCACTTTTCTTAACAATAAACACTTATATTATATTTTTATTTTTTGTCCCATGTCGGATTTTGTTATCATTTGGCTATTGTTATCAAATTATGACGTGTAGTGTATTTACAAACTGGGCAGCGGCGGCGTCTAGACAATACAGCGCCCGAGTCGTGAATTTCATTTCAATACAAACTCATGTTCCTAAAATCCCAACTCTGATGCATTTAATTTTGAACAGTCGTTGACAAGACAAGTCGTGATTTCTGTTGTTTTCCACCTGAAATTTCTTCTATCGAATATCGATATGACAAAGAATTCTAGTATTACTAATAGAATTGATCGGCATAAATGCAAGAGAAATTATCCAAGTGGATCCAAGAAAAGGCGAGATGCTAAAGAGAAGCAAAAAAATTTGAAATCGTTCTCTCATCCACGAATCGGCTAGAGGATTTTTTTACGGTGAAAGAGAGGGGTCATAAGGAATCGTCTTGCACTGTGACATCACCAGAAGATGACATCGAAAACCTGACAAAATGTTTAGAAGCAAGTGGAATCCAAAAAAATGAGGTTGATCCTCATCTACATAGTCAAGGAGATAAAACTTTTGTAAGTATAGTGTGCTCATTTATTTTTCTTGCATGCTGGGCATTATAGCGTAATATGAAATAATTTGATGTTAACGGCCTTTTGTAAGATCAGTATACACGGATGTACTTATATCGAGTTCGAGAATGTTAAAGTTTTTTGTTTGTTTTTGTGAAATGTCCAAATTAATATTCCTCGGCAATGCAAATTTGCCTCATAATTATATTTACAGATTAAATCCATCGAATCGACGGTTAATGAAACCGAGAACAATCAAGAAAACAATCGAGGATTCCATAAGGAGGCATGGTTTTGGGATATAGGGATGTGGCCCGATGATATGAAGCCATTTTTGAAATATTGGATTGAGGAAGGCTGTTCAAACATTCAATACTCTGATGATGATGGGCTACTGAATGAAAAGGCTGTAGCACAAATTGACGGAAAAAGACACGGAAATGTAACAAGAATTTTTCATCCGTAAAAATCAAATTGGTGAACATATCAAAAGAAGCTGGTTGTGTTTTTCCCTCATACAGGGCGTGTTTATTGTTTTTTGTAAGTTACTGTTTGGCTGTGAAAATAACAATTCGTTTTCGCGAGTCGGATTTTGCGATTGGAAACACGCGCAAGAAAGATTAATGGGACATGAGACTTCTGTGCTACACCTTCAAGCTATGCTTAAGTTTAAAAATTTGGCAAAATCTGGCAGCTCTATTGATATAAAACTACAAAATCAGATAATGAAAGAAACAGAATATTGGAGAAATGTTTTAAAGCGAGTTTATGACACAATTGTGTTTTTGAGTGAACGATCTTTATCATTTAGAGGTGACAACGAAGATATAGGATCTTGTAGAAACGGAAATTTTCTTGGTATTATAGAATTACTAGGAAAATATGATTTTTTATGCGGACCCACATAGAACGGTTTGGGAATTGTGGAAGTGGTAAGGTGAACTACCTATCTTCGACGATATACGAAGAACTAATTGAAGAAATAGGACAAGAAATATTTCAGGAAATAATTAGGAGAATCAAAAAATCAAAATTCTTCTCAATTTCAGTTGATGGCACAGCTGACGCTGGCCATGTAGATCAGCTTACAATAGTATTTAGGTATTTAGAAGATAATTTACCTACAGAAAGATTCTTGAAGTTTCTCCCAAATCAAGGACACAGAGCACGTGATATGTATGAAGGTATAATTAATTTCTTACAAGAGAATAATTTGTCGATCCAGGACTGCCGCGGTCAGTCTTATGATAACGCTTCTACTATGAGTGGTAAGTTTAATGGGTTACAAGCTCTGATAGCTCAAGATAATAAATTAGCGATTTGGGTTCCGTGTTTTGGTCATTCATTAAATTTGACTGGTGAGAAAGCGTCAGATGCGTCAGCATATTCTATTCGATTTTTACCTTGCTGCAGGGAATATTTGTATTTTTTCGGCGTCCGATATTCGTTGGGAGATGCTCGTCAAAGCTTTAAAATCAAAAGAAAGGGATCGACAAAGTATTTTAGTGCCAAAGAGAGTGGAGTCGACCCGATGGTCTAGTTATGGAGATGGCACTAGAGCATTTAAACAAGGATTTAGTGCTTTCAGCGAGACTCTTGATCAAATTTCAGAGGATTGTAATCAAAATCCAAAAACTCGATGTGAAGCATCAGGTTTCCGAGATCAAATGAACGAACTTGAAATGGGAATTATGGCGTCATTCTGGTCAGATGTACTTCAAAATGTACACAAGACGAGTAAAACATTACAAACTCCAACATTAGATTTTAATACTGCGGTTGCGTGTCTGAAATCTTTACGACAATTCATTTTTGCAAAACGAGATCATTTTGAATACTACGAAAAACAAGGTGCAGAATTGGTAGGACATACTAATTTTAAAGAAACTCGTGTGCGAAATCGCAATGTCAGGCTCGACCCGCTAGATTATGGAAGATCACCAGAAATACATTTATCTAATTCTGATAGGGTTAGAATCAATCATTTTATACCCATAGTGGACACATTCGTTGCTGCGTTAGATCAGAGGATATCAGCATACGAAGAAGTATATTTAAGATTTGGATTTCTTTCAAAATTACATACGCTTTCTCAAGAAGAAATCGATATTAACGCCCAAAATTTGATAAGTATATACCGTAATGATATTGATGTCAGTTTATCTACAGAGTTGGCGCAATTCAAAGAGTTTTATAAGGAGCTAATGGTAGCTGATCCGACCGTTAGTCAAGAACAATCTATGTATAACTTAATAAAAAATCACAACGTTCAGGATTCTTTTCCAAATATTGAGATTATTTTAAGAATATACTTGACTCTAATGATTTCAAATTGTACCGGCGAAAGATCGTTTTCAAAGTTAAAACTGATTAAAAGTCCTTTAAGAACATCAATGACCGAAAAGCGACTCAATTACCTTACGATAATGAGTATTGAAAGTGACATTTTGAGAAGCATTGATTCTGACCTGATTATTGACAAATTCGCTGCCAAGAAAGCTCGGAAAGTGTTAATATAATAAAACCGTCTTGTTGATCTTATTTACATTTTATATAGTGTACAAACTTGTTTTCTTTTATTTTTCTTTTATTAGTATTGAGGCATCGTAAATAAAGTTACATGTCACTAAAATACCAGGTCAATTTTAATTACCTACCGACAAAAATTTTCTAGGCCTTGAATGGGCTTCCACATTAATGGTGCCCAGGGCCCCGTCAGAGTTAAATTCGGCGCTGGCAAAATCTTTTGTTTCATCGAATTCAGTCACCATTTTAGTAGCTGCAACAAATAAATGAAATAAATCCGTTGAAGAGCATCGTACACATTTTTTATTGATGGTTGTATAGTTTGAATTTCAATAAGTAATTTTGAAAGTTCCCTCATTTTTCTAGAGCACACATTAATTAAGTGTTATTCCCGTGAGTTTTTAAATAGCGCTCGCCAAATTTACAAATTAGCAGATCTTTCTAGCTGCTAAGGAAATTTGGTCAGCCTCCGTACGAGGAAATACAGTTTTCGCAATTGAGGATCAATCGATAAGCATTTCACTAACAAATTTTGTGCATCTGTTTGGTGAGAATACAATGTTTTTGATTATCTGTCACAAATTTCCATTTCTTCATATCACGCCAAAGTTGACGAGGTCGGTAATAACCTAAGCAATGTTGACAGGGTAAGTAATCTAAATTATCTTTGTCAATTACATGTGATCGTTTAATAGGCTTAACACACTTGTCAACATTTTTTATGTGATTGCTCTGTTTCTTATGGTAGCTATAAGGTTCTTTCTAGTTAAAGAATTAGGAGGTAAAGAAATTATTTTTGAATTTCTAACTCGCTTTGTGACTACTTGTGATATGTCTAGCAAAATTCACTCTCACAATAAAAGCAAAATCAGGTCTTCTCGCAACTTTCTTCCATTTTTTCCTCTTTTGGTTGAGTGCTAATTTCAATCGACGTTTTAGTTGTTGTATTTTCCTTTGCAGGTATTTCGCTCTCATTATCATTCACCAGTTGTTCTGGATGTACAATTATGTCACTTGGGACCTGCAAAATTGGGGATAAACAAGTTTTTCTAAAACGTTTTCTGGTTAGGTTCATAACATCAAAGGGCATGTCTTCATCAGCGTCTGAATTAGATGTATCGGGAACGTATTCTGAACAGACCGGACTAAAGGGCTCATAAAGGTCACTCTCATCATCATTTTCCAGTTCACCTAAAAATTGACAAAATCAGACTACAACGGAACATAAACAAAAAACAGTTAAAATGCATGTTGTTCTGTGTAAATGAAGGAATAAACAATATCCCAGATAACAAAATAATATTATCTGAACAAATAAATAAGAAAGGAACGGTTTATTTATACGGTTTATATTAAACAGATAAACACTATAAGCATACAAATACACTGCGAAATCCTTTTCACCTTTTCCAATTAAGAATGTTTTGAAGGTACAATATGAGACAAAAGTGCATGGAATTATTATACCAATATCTATTTTAATCTAAGCAGGTCTTGACTAAAATTAATTTCAAGATGTAATCCAAATTTGATGCCGGGAAACGAAGGACTATGACTACAAAATTGAAAATCATAGATGTGACAAAGCAGTAATAGTAAACATAAACAAAAAATTGAGTAGAAATGAAATTAGAAATAGATGCATGATGGAAAACCCAAAAAGAATAACAAGCAAATTAAACAATGGGAAGAAGATGAAATTGTGAATATAAAAACTGAATTTCGAAACAATCGAGAAATAATTGATTTTTGCCTAAAGAAGATGGAGTAAAAGAAAGAAAAAGGAATAATTAAATGGAAACTCGAAAAAATTAAAAAAAAAGAGTAAAATAAAGCAAATGGAAATGACAATAATTCAGTGTTAACACAGATGGAAGAAAAAATAAAGCTTTGGAGGCTAAATTGAGAAATGATGTGCAACATAAATTTAAAGAGTCAAAAGAAAGAAAAAAAAACTAGCGATGTTTGATGACGAAAACCATAAAATAAACGAGGTATAAGAGGAAATACAGGAGATTATGAAATATTAAAAATAGAAACAAGAAAACAAACCCCGTAAGGTATTAAAAAGTTAAATAAAACTAAAGAAAAGGTTTTGGATGGAAAATTAAATGAAAATGATTTTAAAATAAAAATAAAAGAACTAGAGGTGGACTTAATAAGTCAGGATAAAGGAGCGCAAGAAAACAACAGTTTTGAATCAAGAAATAAAATAAAACACACAGAAAAATGTCTCGAAGAAAAGAAGGACGAAGAACAACAAATACTTAGAAATATCAATCAATTAAAACCTAAATTTGACAGAAAATTAAATAAAAACGGAAAAAGTGGAAGACGGGATCAAGTAAATGGAAAATTAAATTGTTGATAAATTAGCGCAATTAAATGTAATGATTGAAGCCACAATTGATTTATTTTACAAATTTAAATTTTGACTAAATTTATAAAATAAAAGGGGGATTTATGTGATGTTCTAAATTGTGGGTTGGTTATTTTAATGCCTTGTATGAGTGGTCTGGGTGAGTGCTGCCGGGGATATAAGAATTGTCAATAAAAATAAATATTAAAAACTAACGAGAATTGTATTGGAAAATCTTTCGAGAGTACCAAACAATCATTTTCGGGTTCGAGGTAGTATATACATCTTTAATTAATTTAAATTATTGCAGCAATGCGAATGATAATTAATCTGTAAATCCGTTAACGTGTTTCGCTTTTCATTAATAAAAGTGTTTTTCAATTCAATTTGAATATATTTTGAAAAATGCTCTGTTATCGTTCGCCCTGAAAAAACCTCATTCTCGAGCACTAAGGTTCGCGCACTAGTAGATACATACATAACTATTTTCTACAGCTGAAAAAGTATGAAATATAATTAAAAACTGCAAGGAAATTTTTACTACAACGCAAATTGGCCGCTGCTAGGGTGCTAACATTGTGCTAAGGAAATATTCGCAATTGCCATAATTGTTTGCTAAGTAAATAATTTTGACGGTAAGCTTTTGATAAAGGTGTTGTTTTTTGACGGCTGTAGAAAAAAATATTGTTTCAAATTATCAACCACTTTATGATAAGAATCACATCGGTTACAAATCCTGTTTGCAAAAGAAAATTGTTGGCAATCTGTAGCTAGGTCATTATCGGCAGACGGTATGAAGAAAAATTGCTTCTAGTTAACATAATTAATTTTTTAATTTGTAGTTGCAACTGTAAAAGCACGTTTTAAGGCTTTGCGAGAAAAGTATAGACGAGAAGTTCAAATTGAAGAGAGGTTAAGACGAAGTGGAGCTCCTGCTTCAACAAGACCTGCATGGAATTTAATGAGTTTCTTTAAATTCATGAATAGTCGAGATGATTCGAGGGAGTAAGTATTAATGTGAGAAATGTGCTACATATATTAATTATTGTTTTACACATTTAGAACAATAAGTAACTATGCAAATGAAACTAGCACAGTAGAAAACAATGTTGATTACACTCTGAAACTCTGAATGACCATAATTACTATTCTGAAGTTGAATTACAAGATTCTCATATACCCACATCATCTGCAGCAGTAGTTAAATCACCCCAACCAAAAAAAGAAAAATAGTTATAATTCCAGTGATGATATTGATAATGTCCTAAAAGATATAACTGACGCAATTCAAGGTGTGAATGAGAATGTTACAAAGTACGACCAATTTTCGTTGTATTTAGCAACAGAATTGAAATCTTTAAGTGCCAATAATGCCGACTTGTTAATGGACCATTTAATGATGGAGCTATTGAAATTTAAAGCAAAAGTTCGACAAAGTTGAATAGTTATTAATTTTATTACAATATTTTTTTACAATTAATTAAATAAGTATTTCACATATTAATTAGTTTTATTAACCATATTCCACTGCCAAGGAGCTAGAGCTGAACCATCACCGTTTAAATAAGTTTTTAAATAATTCCGCATTTCTGTTGCTGCTACAGCAGCATTCCTTGCACCAAGTCTTGTTGAAAGATTTTCTATAGCTGTACCTCCATTAGGTATTTTTAATCCCCAACGACCTGGTATTATCTCTGAGGTAGTTTCTTTATCGACATCCCCATCTTGGAAATACAAATTATATTTCTCTTTCTAATAAAATTATGTAAGCACACAGTAGCACTAACAATGAGGTCTACAGTCTTTGGAGCAGCATGAATAACTCTATGATAAATTCGAAAACGAGCTGCCATAATTCCAAACACATTTTCAATTATTCTACGTGCCCTGGACAAACGATAATTAAATATTTTTACGTCTTGGGCAGTTGAAGCATTTCTTGTTTTGGAATATGGTCGCATCATATTTGTTCGAAGTGGAAATGCTTCATCCCCTCAAAAAATGTGGAATCTTTCTACCGTCTTTATTATTTGGCAATTCACAGGGTGCTGGTAATGGAAGTTCATTAGACAGTAATTTGCGTCCAAAACATG
Organism: Abscondita cerata; assembly: GCA_030710515.1. Classification (NCBI taxonomy): domain Eukaryota; kingdom Metazoa; phylum Arthropoda; class Insecta; order Coleoptera; family Lampyridae; genus Abscondita; species Abscondita cerata. The sequence goes on from JALBCR010001255.1 coordinate 124,175, forward strand.
ATTTATTTAAAAATACCACCATCACTTTGTGCTCCATAAGCTCCAATGTCAACATAAGAGAAACAATAATTGGCATCACACACTGCAAGCAAGACTATGCTAAACGATTTTTTATAATTATAGTACGCAGATCCTGAATTATTAGGTGCCCTAATAATTATATGCTTGCCATCAATGGCACCAACACAATTAGGCAAAGACCATCGCTTTAAAAATTCCATACTCGTACTTCGCAGCATTTCTTGATCTGGGGCTGGTAAGACCAATGGACTTAGTTCCTCCCATATTACCTTACATGTTTCTTGTATAATGTGGCAAATTGTTGGTACTCCCACTCTGAATGCATATGATAGGCTAGGATAACTGTCTCCAGTTGCTACAAACCTTAAGGTTATAGCAAGACGACATCCAGCAGATATACATTCTCTTCGAGATGTTTTTGAAATTCTCGGACCAATAATTAATAACAGCTTGTCAAACAATGCTGGCGACATTCTTGTAAAATTGTAAAACATCGAAGAATCACCTATTCTCATTTCTTCTATTAAATTGTCATAGCATCCTTGTTGTTTTCTCATCAATAACAAAGGATGAACCCAATAACGTTTATTTTTTCTTTTCATTTTTTTCAAAATTAGTTTTTTAACATAAATAAGACAAGCAAGGCTACCTAATAAGGTAGTTTTCTGTTTATTATTCATTATTCTATTATAAATAATTAACAAAATGTGTACTATACAAAATATGCAGTTTTGTATGGAATGCCGTTTTACTTTTTAATTTTATTTTGAAGTATGTATCAGTTAAAATGAGAATGTTGGTTTGAAAATAATTCAAGACCTATTTAAAATAATTAAAAATATGTATTCTCATATTTTTAAATAATAGTAAAGACCGTTGACATAAATTAAAATATTTTGGTATGAATTATAATGTAAAATACCTGTATTAAAAATATGTTTAGAATCATGATAATTTAATGTTAATATGTCTTGACATATTTAAATATATTTTTGTTGGTGGATAATAACGAAAAAATTAGCTCCTTCATTTCACAAGTGTTTCCAGTTTTAAAATTTCATGTACACTTGTTCTAACTAGAATTTGTTAAAAATATTTTAACATGTTGGTATAATTTTAAGTTATATTGTTTTGTTACAGATATTTTCTGTCATTATTAGTTGTTTAACATAAAAATTCATTAAAAATATGATCTATCATACACTTAAATAGGTATTTATTTCAAAAGAAATTTTTATTATTTTAATATTCTAAACCCAAAACTCAAGTAGCACTCAAGTTAATGTGTATTAAGATAATTAATTTCAAATATGTTGATAGCATATTCAAAATTTTCAATTTATTTTGTTAGTATATCGAAAAAATCCATTTTAAATATGTTACACCTATAAAATATTTTCAAATCCGATTTAAGTTGAAATACAGACATTTAAATTTTCTTCATTATAAATAAAGGGTTTCGCAAATTTTGTATTGTTTGAATCGTTTATCAAACGAGAAATGAATTTGAAATATGACTTTAACGTATTTGTAATTTTGAATTTATTTGTCTGTATGTCGAAAAAAACCAATTTGAAATATGTTAGTAACATATTTTTAATTTCGATTTGGTTTTATTCGTTATGTTTTTATATGACAGGAATTTTCTTTGTTATGAATAAAGTCGTTTTGCAAATTTTGGTTTATTTTCAATGGTTGTGAAAGAAGAAAACGAATTTCGAATATGTCATTGACATATTCGAAATTCGGAATTTATTTGATATACAAACGTTTTAATTCTAACGTCGACCGTGCGCATGCGTCGTGGTGCGCATTGTTTTGACCTTCACACCTTCTTTAATTCGCCTTTTTTGATAGTTGTCAAAGTTTATGTGATGATTTCGTCTTGTAGCTTATATTACTTTTGTGTGACCACCATAGTGGACGTGTCTTAAAAATTGTAAAATCGTTGAAGAACTAATATTAATCTTGCCGCGATTTTCGTGTTTACATTAAACGAAGTGTCTCCTGTACCGTCAACCGAAGCATTGATGAACGCTAACAGAGTAGCTCTGTTTATGTGTGGTTAATATTGTAAATTCTTATGTATTTACAGTAGAAATGACGTCGGATTACATGTCTGTTGCAAATCGTTTGCTTAGAGCAGCAAGTAGTACAGCTTCTCAAGAAACTGAAGAGGAAAATGCATTCCAGGCATTAGTAAATGCAACTCGTCGAAATTTTAGAAGGCCTGATGTGACAATGCATTCCCCACGTGGTAGTAAAAAGAAGGCCACTTTTGCATGTAAAGTTTTGCTGACAAAGCTAGCACACCTTGATTTTTTACCTGGCGCCGCAGAACAAAATTATTTAAAAAGTATGGGGTTAGGTAGGCTTATATAAACCGGTGTCGTTCATGTAATCTTATTTCGTTTGTTATAGGCGAGGCGAGAAAATTGTTTGCGGTGAAGAGAGATTGGAACATGCGACAGATTACAGATAATATTTATTTATTGTACCCAACTCACATTCAAAATTTATTGAGAATGTGTGGTTTTAATTTGGCTAAATGTAATCGTTTAAAAAAATCTCTTATGGAAAACATTGAAGATGCTACAGATTTAGAGCGAGAACTGGGGTCGGGGAAATTGATTGTAATTCCTAAAAATGATTTTCCTAATGATTTACCAGTTGTAAGTGATTTTCAACTGATTGAAAACAATGAAAATGTAAGCAATCTCCTGAACCTGAATCAAGACTTGTAAGAAACAATATCAGGGAACCTTTATCAACATCGGTTGCTTCTCCAACTCTGCCAGGGACGTCACATTTAAACGTTCATAAAGAAATAGAAGATATAGTATATGAAAATTTTGACATTGATGGTATGTATTCTTTATTTAATGATGGATGAATTAAAAACCAAACGTTAATTTTGATCATCTGTTAAAAAAAGTTAAACTTATGCAATTATATTATGATTATAACTTATATTTTTATTAAGAACAAAAGAGGTAAAGTACTAAAATTATATTTTGGTAAGTATAGTTACGATGTGCCCGTATTCATTTATTGAACAATTAATTAAAATCAAAGGACCTTCTTAACCTTATATTGATTGTTATATTTGTCAATGGTTTGACAAAGTTTGGTAACAATATTTTAAAATGCAGATTTGACAAATGCAATTAATTACTTGTTAACACAAAAACGTCTTCCGGGATTGGAACGTTTTAAAATGGTGACCGTAGTTGCTAACGTTTCGCCACTTATCTTAAGGGGTTTCATCAGGGTGAGAAACATGAAACAAACAAACGGAGTTTAAGATAGACTACTGAAAGTCAGGTAATCAATTTGTCTAGCATCTGACTTGGTTGACAAGTTGATGGTCTGATTGAATTGTCGTTTCTCACCCTGATGAAACTACATACGATAGGTGGCGAAACGTTGACAACTACTTTGTTGACTGATGTGTAATAGTTATTTACGAACCAAGTTCGGGAAGAAATTTTTCCTGCATGAGCGCATTTGAAGCACGAGCGAAACGAAGTGAGCGAGTGAATTGCGCGAATGCTAGAATAATCTTCCCGCAAGAGGTTTGTACAATATTTTTTGTAATGAGCAAATATTTCTTTAATCAAACGCATTTACATTAATGTCAAATTTTAATATAGTGATAAACAGAGTGCTATGAATTGACGTTTTGTGTTATTAAATGTAGCTATCCGCGTAATGCACAGATGGCTCTATGCATTTTCAATAACTTTATTTACGTTTTATAAGTTTACATTCTTGTTTTTATTGACAAAAAACACTGGGAAAATGGTTTTAATAACTACAAATTATATTTGCAATATATTGTTATTGTTTAAACGTCTAAATATACCAGTGCTTTTTGTCAGTTTTCCGGCACTAGTGCGCGGAAGTAAATCTTCCTGATTGGCTATACGCTTATGTAAAAATTCACTTCCTAGTAGGCGAGTACAAAAATATATTTGAAAAACTGCTGTGACTGCACTGCTTCTCGTGTTTGGAATGTCAAATAAAACTTCCCGCTACTATTTCGGACAACCACTTTAATAATGACTCTGGCCATGGAAGCCTCAAATCTTAAATTAATTACATTCTCTTTTCTTATTTCAGACGTTAGTACTGAAGTAGAAGCTAATGATTCAAGTACCCTATTTCTACCAACATTAGCAGAGGACTCTGAAATATATTCTTTAAACATTTCCCGTTCTAACTGTGCTTATGAAATGTTTAACATTTACTCCGATAACTCTATCGTCAATAAAACATTGAATGTTACCTTTTGTAATGAAATGGGATTGGATGGTGGCGGTCTGACAAAAGAGCTGTTTAATATATTTTTTAAGGAGATTGAAACAGAGTATTTTCGAGGAGAAGATTGTTTAATCCCATTTCTAGAATTAAATAAAATGAAGGATAAGAACAATTTTATTATAATTGGAAGAATTTTAGAGCATATGTTATTACTAACTGGTACTATTCCATCAAAATTTTCTAAAGTAGTGTTGATGCTTTTGGCTGATCCCGACAGAATCATTGACGAAAAAATTTTACTGGACGAGTTATGTGCATATGTAAATCCATACCTACGATACATTATAAAAAGGCATTGAACATTTTAGCACACTAAATAGTAGGGAGATGAATATATTACAAGAGTTTTTTCAAAGTTATAAATTTTTTGAGATGCCAAACTCTCAAAGATTTTCGGATCAACTAAGTCTGATAGCATCAGAAATCATTATAGAAACTCCAAGGAGACTAATTGAAACCCTTCGAAAAGGCATTTCCATAAATAAATATGATTTTTGGACAAAATGCGATTTTCATACATTATTGGATATTCAAAAAGCAAGTCCAGCCAAAGTTGCAAACTGCATAGTAAGTGACGAACACCTTACACAAGAAGAAAACAGAATTTTGCATTATTTAGATATGTATATCAGATGCCTATCAAATGAAGACGTTGGATTGTTTGTGTTCATGATAACAGGCTCATTTATGATGCCTTATAAAATTTATGTTAAATTTAACGATTTAGTTGGTTTGTCTCAGAGGCCTACATTTAGTACCTGTACCGATACCTTGTTCTTGCCACGAAGTTATCCTAGTTATCAAGATTTGAAAAATGACCTAAATGTTTGCCTGCATAGTGAAGAGGCCAAGATTTATACTGCGTATTGAGAGGTTCCTGTGTGGTTAATTTTAAGTGTTTTATTTTACTCTACTCGTATAAGTTACTGTATAGTGTTCAAGTTAACAACTATTACTGTTTTACTTTTTAGTCTAAACAATTTTGTAATATTAAAATTGTATTACATATTACATGCTTCAAAATAAAGTTAAAACGACGTTCTATAAAAACTCTTGAAAGCTTAAACTTGTAGTTAGTATGTAGGAGCATTCAATAAAAACACAATTTTAAGTCTATTCAAAATTTATTGAGTATGTAAATAAGAAACACATTCTAAGTATTTTTCTTTCAATGAATGAATTGTAGAAGTAATATTTTGTAACTGTTCTCTCTGAAGATCGGTTAATTCAAGAACAGCTTGAAATCTAGATGTTTCTAATAATTCATCGCTATTAATAATGTTAGCTTCCATACCTATGTTTTGTAATGCTGTTATTACTCGTTGGTTCATATCAATATCATCAATGCTGTTAAAGACTTCAGTTACTGCAGTATGGTTAGAGTTATAGTTTGACAGCATACCATGTAACCATAACTGCCTTGGGGTTTGTTTTTTCCGTACGTATTTTGTGCATATTCCATGCCTTTTGGAATGAAGACAATTTTGCATTTATCACTGATTTATATACCAATTGTACACAAAATTTATGTATTATGTTGTCGGGATCAAGTATGCCTTCATTTTCTAAAGAATACAATTGTGAACGAACGTTATCACATACTTCTTTGATTACATCCACCCACAGTCTTTCAATGCGTTGATTATGTGTAGATTTTCCGGTAATATGACTACCCCTATTCACTCCCTAACTAAATTCATTAAAACAGCTACTAGTATATTCTCATAACCATGATCAGAGCGAACACGAGAAGGGAAACCAAAATCTCTTACTGCTGATGAAAACAAATTTAAAACAGGCTCTGGCTGAATAGAGGTTTCACTTTTAAATAAATAATCATTCTGGAATAACCATCAACGCAACCGTGTATAACAAAACCCCACCTGCAACAAACATTCTATAATATTAAACACTCTTAAAATAAAAACGTACCTTGCTAATTTTAAGTGAGCATCAATGTGCCACAAAGAATTAGGACTTGGGACTGTATATAGTCTTCTCTTAATTGTTTGACTCCACCTGCTAGCTGTTCCAATCGGATCAACGTCATTTAAAGTTTGTCTAATTCTCAACCTTTGCACAAATATATTTTCCGCTTTTAAATAAGACTCCATCATCTAAATAAATAAAATAATAATGGTTTTTATTTGAAAAACCTTAAGTTGTAAAACAAATAAATACTCATTTACTTTAAATAGCTATTTATGTAGCCAGTGACCAAAGGCATGATAATTTGAAAAGAATGTGCATAGTAGTAAAAAAAGTGCACAAATGCCAACTACAAAACACATCACAATTAGCTTTTTTCAAGGAACTGTCAAATTTAATTTAAAAGTAATTTATGAAATTGAATACATGTACCACAACAGATAAAGTGGCACAGTGTTAAAGTTATATTTTTAAGATGTGGAAAGTAGAAAATATTCGTACGAGTGATAGATAGCTTCACGAGTCGAAAGCACAGTGAAAAATAAGCACGCACAAGACATTGTTACTTTCAAACGAGTTAGGAACACTTATTTTTTAGACGACTGCTTACATTTTTTTGTGAATAAAGGTTTTAAATGCCAATGTAATCATGACAATTTGATTTGGAGAGAAAATAGAAAATGTAAATCTTATTTTGATTATAAAACAGAAAATAATCACGCTTTGCAAACCTTCAAGCAGATGTGTTTGTGGCTTGCATACCTAACTTACTCTTATAGTTTCCCTGCAAGTACAACTGATCCATAGATAAACGCAGAGGTTTAGATAGGAAACTCATATGGATGTATTGGGAATCGAATTATAATGATTGTGGACTTTTTCCTGCAACTGTTGTATCATAACTTGTAAATCAATACCAAAATAAATGGACGTGAATCGCGCTAAATGCACCACATTCCCTAGTTTACTTTGCAGCGTTTGGTATTTCTGATTGTGCTATTGTTTGCTAGACCTGTTATTTGAGCGTTAAAATAGAAATCCGATTTTTATATTGTTGTTAATTGTTCATCGTTATTTGTTGCTGTTATTTGTTAATTGTTATTGTTTTTCGTTATTAGCTTATTACTGACACTTACTGATAGGTACGTACATTTTTCTAACATTTTATTGTGGAACACTATTGTAAACATTAATTGTAATATTATTATTGTTACAGTTGTAAAAATTTACAGGATGCTGGGCCTGGACATATCGTTCTGAGACTGTCATAGTATTATTACCCGTCGACTTTTCTATTTCGATGCAGGAAGATGTAGAAACCACAGGTTCGGGAACTGTCGATGATGAAGGTCTTGCTAATGTTGACCCCGATGCTTCGTTGATAGATCTTACAATTGTATTGGCAACTTTTATTTTATTTTGTACCGACTCATTAATGTATTCCTCAGCCACCGAAGTCGACTGCCATCCACCATGACGTTTGAGTGCGGTAATATCACCACCCGCATCGACTAATATGGTGGCTGAGGAACGCCGATAACAGTGGCCCGTGTAAGATTCAGGATTTTTGAGATTAAGGTAAGTTGCAATTAACTTAGGTGTACCCCAATTTTATTTATTCCCACAGGTTGATCGTGCACTTTCTATTTCGATAATTCAAGAAAAAAATCTGTTGTGGCTTAAATTGAATGGTCTTAGGGCAGCATATTTACAATAATATTCGTAAAATTCTCCAGTGACAGTAAATGTGCGTATCTTATGTGTTTTTGTATCTGGTATTTTAATAAGTACAGCTGAGTTCAAGTTTTCAATATTTTCCATTTTAAATTAACTAATTCTTGTTTTCTACAAGCTCCGCTAATTCCTATTATCAAAATCACCTATAATAATAAAAATAATGTATGAATATAGAATACTGTTATTTATTTGTGTGCCCACCTTTTGTAATAAATACAGATCATCCGGTGCTTCATTAATAAATTTTTGATTTCATCTGGTGTTAAAGTGTTTGATTTTGTAGGTTTGTAACCCACGGACTTCCGTTTTAAAAAAGCTTTTAGTTTAGCATAATTGGCGATGTTTATATTCCTTTATTTATAGTTAGAGTCGTTCGCAACATTGAATATTGCGTCCACAGTGAATTTGGTGCAATTTTATCGGCCAGTTGTCCAAAGTATGCTAACACCGTGTTTTCAGAAAAAGAGGATATAACTCCTGCCTTCTTGCGCCAATCCATAAATCTCTCAAAAGCTTTCGCATCTCTCTCTAGATTTTTCGGGTAATAAACCAAATTCTGACTCTTTTGCCGCTTCTAAAACTGCTGGTGGGGTACATTGAACATTATCATCGCTACTTATCATTTTAATTATAATTCAAACAAACTGAACCTGACTGAATTTAATATTTAAAATGTCAAAGTATAAATACCTACTTGATTTTTGTAAAAAAATGGGCCGTTGCTAGGGTATCTAAGAAGTTAAAAGTTACTAATATGTTAAGAAATAACTAATATGTTAGAAGTAACTAACACGTTATTTGAAATTTTCTCGTATAAGGTAGCGTTGCGATATAGTCAGTTTCTACAGCAGTCGTCTAAAAATAATTTTAAGATGTTTTAAGCTTTAAGTTGATTCTTGATAAAGAAGCGATAGTTTCTGAAACCATAAATAAATAAGTATGTCAACAAGACATTTTATTAAAAAAGGATGGTGCACCTGACTCAAACAATCATTTATTTTAAACTGTACCAGGTGTCAATTAATAATTTCATTTTTACTATGTTGACAGTCGCCATTAATCAGTTATCAATTTATTTTCTGAGGTTGTCTTATTGTCTATATAAAGTACTATTCTGTACTTTACGTTTGTGGAGCCGCAAACTTATTAATCCACACTTGCACATTTGGATATGATTTATTTAAAGTAGCGTTTCACGCTACTCAACTAATGTACTACTTGTAAGCTAGTAGAGAAATTATTACCTACTGAATAATAATAATATAAGTGTTTAAAACAGTTAATAAATTCAATTTTATACCAACAGATGGAAAAAGCAAGAGCCATTACATGTTTGCTTCCATCTGTTGGCATATCAAGATTTGAATTTCGCTTGTATCATTCACTTCAATAGATTATAACATGCCCCATCTATATTCCGATTTCAATGCTTACCACATAACCAGCATTAGGATGTTCTTCATGAATTTGCTGAATTTTATGTTTCAAATCATCTCCTGATATATTAGTGTATCTGGCTCTCATTGGTAAGTTTAGTCGATATAATTTTTTATACACAATACTCTTTGAACAGGCAAATTCCTTTGCCATATCAGTGGCAGTATACCCTTCATTATAAAGGAATTTGATTTGTTCATCTGGTATATCAACAATTGGACGACCTTTTCCTGAAATATACCATTTCTTACAAAATGCAGATTTTCTGTATACAGGAGTTAATTAAGTATGTTACCGAACTTTAGGTTTGTTCCTTACTCAATTTTAAGACAAAAATTTACTTAAACATAGGTTCTAAGTGGATTCGTTTATGTAAACTTTTTTCTTAATTGAAACAAAACGTCTTCTGGGATTTTTTAAATTGAGTAAGGAATAACATCCTGAAGTTTGGCTATAACATACTTCATTAACACCCTGTATGTAGGTATACATACCAGCCAACTTTATTCTTGGTGCCTTATAACTATTGTCCTTGTGAGAATGATTGGTCAACATTAGCAAACCGTTGATAGCATCCAAAAGTTTATTGTATGTTTCACTAGAAATATTTGTAGATATTCTTCTGAGATTTAAACAGACATGCCTAAGCCGACTTTCATTTAATTCATTTGTAGATTCATACGCATGAACAGATTCTGCTATTATGTGGCGTATTCTTCTAAGGGTATTAGCTACAAGACCATCCATTTTCTAATTTGTGTTTCTATAAGGAATATGTTAGTATTAATCTTAACCAATATTTGTACAACAACGCAACATGTAAACATAACAATGATGGCAACATTCAAGTTCATTTAAAAAATAATCAGATGCTAGTTTTAGAAGTGATTGTTCTACTTACCAACTTCTTTGAAATTTGACAATCATATCATTCACAACCAGACATCTGTGCGAGTGTGCTTAACATCAGTTCACGTCAAGTCAGGTGTGAAGGTCAAACAATGCGCACGACGACGGTTGACGGTACAGGAGACATTTCGCTTTAATGTAAACACGAAAATCGCGGCAAGATTAATATTAGTTCTTCAACGATTTTACAATTTTTTAAGACACGTCCACTATGGTGGTCACACAAAAGTAATATAAGCTACGAGACGAAATCATCACATAAACTTTGACAACTATCAAAAAAGGCGAATTAAAGAAGGTGTGAAGGTCAAAACAATGCGCACCACGACGCATGCGCACGGTCGACGTTAGAATTAAAACGTTGTATATCAAATAAATTCCGAATTTCGAATGACATATTCGAAATTCGTTTTTCTTACACACAAATTGAAAATAAACCAAAATTTGCAAAAACGACTTTATTCATAACAAAGAAAATTCCTGTCATATAAAAACAAAACGAATAAAACCAAATCGAAATTAAAAATATGTTACTATCATATTTCAAATTGGCTTTTTTCGACATACAGACAAATAAATTCAAAATTCAAATATGTTAAAGTCATATTTCAAATTCATTTCTCATTTGATAAACGATTCAAACAATACAAAATTTGCGAAACCCTTTATTTATAATGAAGAAAATTTTTGTCATGTGAAAATGTCTGTATTTCAATTTAAATCGGATTTGAAAATATTTTATAGGTGTAACATATTTAAAATGGATTTTTTTCGATATACTAACAAACAAATTCTGAATTTTGAATACATTTAGTTATGTATTTAAAATTTATTTTTTTGTTATATATTCACTTGAATTCATCAATGAGTTGAGTGTGAAAAAAAATTATTTATTTATCACAAACTAGTAGTCAATTTAACATTATGTCACGACATATTTTTAATTCAATTTTACGATGTGCATACAATGAAACTAAGATAGATATATTTAAGCTCCATAACAAAATAAATGTATAACGACTTTATTTATAACATTTTATATTAGGAAATTGTTTAGACTTACTAAAAAGTAAAACGGCATTCCATAGTTTTGGTTACTATAAAGTGTGGTTATGGTTAAAGTCATAAAAGACCGCTGAAATTCTACAAATTTATACAAATGACACACAATGCGTAATGTGACAACAGCTGGCACGATGCACGAATTCTTGCAGCTTGCAAACCCTGGACACGCTGAAGTAGTACAAAAGTTGAAGTTGGCACTTTGAAATGAAAACGGAATTAATGAAACTGGTAGGGTAAGGATGCACGTGACCAAGTGTTACACTTTGAAGTCGAAGTGGTTGAAACTGCACCATTATTCTCGACATTTTATCTAGAAGTTATAGTAAGAGATGAAATGAAGTGCACCTTCCTTATAACATTGATTTATTGATTATCTAAATTTGACCATGGTTTCGATACTAATTAGTATCATTTTCAAAAATTATTAGTCTGGAAACCAAATATAACAAACAATAACAAAAAAATAAGTGTAAAGATAAGTGTAAAGAATAACTAATTATTTCATTTTGAAATTAAATAAAGGTTCGGAACATTGTCTAACTCAAATCCAGCCACGTGCAAGAACCAATGCGGAATGCTCTCTACAAAAACACAATATCAATTTAGCTTTTGCACTTGTAATCTATTAACTTCATTAAAAATAACACCGATAAATCTATCTTATTATCCAACAAAGGCATATATGAAACTTTCTTGCGATACTTGCGCCCTCAGTTATGTGGTTCCACTAAAAGATCTTTACCATTAGATTCAAAGAACATATTGATTCCATCAGGAACTCTAATCGAGCTAACAAATCGAACTTTTGCTCTGTCGCTTTCTTGAAACCAACCACTGAGCCAAACCTTTCTCCCAATACTAACTTGCTACATGTCTTATAACAATAACCAATCATTTTTAAATTTAGAAAAGTTTATATTACTAAACAATTTATTTTAGATAAAAAAGTTGCTTAATGTTCATCTTGGACTCTAATTTCCAATTTATTAACAAACATCCACAGACTAATGTCCCTCTTGCATGCCTTTTTTGGTTGCATACTTGCTATTTTTCAATTTTAAATATTTCCATATCACTTTTATGTTGGTATCACATAAAATAATTTTTCCGTTTCCGGGATTGTCATTCCGTATTGGTTCTTGCACGTGGCTGAATTTGGTTATGCGATGTTCGAACCTTTATTTAATTTCAAAATGAAATAATTAGTTATTCTTTAAACAAACTTATTTTTTGTTATTGTTTGTTAAGTATTTGTGATTGGTGAGTAGCAGCTGGTTTTGTTCTACATAATTTTCAACCCGTTTTATATTTTAGATTTAAGACTAATAATTTTTGAAAATGATACTATTCAGTATCGAAACCATGGTCAAATTTATATAATCAATAAATCAATGTTATAAGGAAGGTGCACTTCATTTCATCTTTAACTAAAGATTCCTTATGTACTAAAGCTCACTCAACTTTATTAGTTATAGTAAGGTTTTACCCATTAGAAACAAACGTTAAATAGAAAAAAACAAAAATCATACAGCGTGTTAACAAAAATGCATGCATGCTTTTGAAATTATTAAAAAATAAGCAATCATTTCAATTTTAACCCGCGCCTCTTACCAACCACTCCCAAGTTTGACAAATTAAACATCAATGTTTATGCAAAAAGTGATGCCTATTTTACACATTCCATTCTGTTCTGACATAATTTACCATAATTGCATTTTACGAACCTAACTTTTGCAACTCCCCTAGAAGATGTTCCTTCGGAAACAGGGTTTCAGGTTTCGAACTATGACGTTGATCTCTTAGCTTTCACATAAAATTTTCTCTCCTCTACTCTTATTCATCCTAAAAAACGTTAGAGTTTATGAAATTTCAAACCAATGTATTAAGAAAACTCGTTTAAAAAATTACAATTACAATGATTACAGTGAGTTCAGAATTTCGTCCATCTAAATTATTAAAATTTGATTACACTTTACCTCATATGCAGCACCTCATGAAAAACGAAATACCTTCGAACTAGATGCGTTTTCCAACATCCGTTGGTATCAAACTTGTTTATTTCTATTTTTTAAATTACTCAAGCGGTTTTGAAGTATTGCATGGATTGCCAAATTGTGAATGTAAGAAATACCCATAACAGCTAAATACACCGTCAGCGTTTAGCGCCACCAAAACTAAATTTTCTCGAACTAAAATATACGCCAAAACCACGCTGTGACTATTGCTGCGTCACGCACAAAAACTAAAATGGAGCAAGTTCAATATTGATGGAGACAGATGCCGCCGGACCCAATTTGCCTTACGAAAATATGGCTGCAACCTTCATCACGCAAAAGAATTTATCATTGCCCAATACCGAATTGCAGTGTTTGCAATTCTAAGTCAACATATGTGCAACGGAAGCGGCCGACGCATAATTACATGCAAAAACATAATGTGTGATGGCGCAGAAATGTGGAGTTTTTCGACATCTAGTATTCGACTTTGGTGAAAGCGTTCACGTACGTAAGTGTAAGCAACTTGCCGACAGGTATGTAAAGCAGTTACATAGTCGATTCTTTCAATAATTATAGCCAACATAACAGTTGGCAAGAGTATAAAAATCACCTGCAGTAAAAAGGTTTGTAAAGGTTATACAACCAGCAAAAACAAACACCTGAGATTCACCCGACAGCTGTTTCGTCCTTTTGGACCTCATCGGGAGTGATAGAACTCAGCGTGCAGTTCACTACTGTACAAACGCGTGCTGTCGACTATATACTACCCTGGAGGGATCACAATAACTAAACGATAAGTTTTTTCGACATCTAGTGTCGACTCGTGAAAGCGTTCACGTACGTCAATCGTAAGCTAACTTCCTGCACAGGTATTAAAAGCAGTTAGATAGTCGATTCTTCACTAATATAGCTAAGTGTAACAGTTGGTAAGTATAAAAATTTCAGAATCCCTGCGAGTAAAGAGTAAGCAAGAGCCGACAATAGCAAAACGAACCACTGAGAATCACTTGACAGCTGTTTGGGACTCATCGGGAGTGAGAGAACTCGAGTGTAAGTTCACTATTGTACAAACGCTTGCTAATCGACTATATGCCCTAATGGACTGATTATAAAATTTAAACAATAAGTTTTTTCAGACTTCAAGCATTGACCTAATCTCACCAATTTAATTTTAACCCACTAGTTTATATGGGTGTGAAAGGTAGGTTACCATGCAAAATCCTTCAAACAGTTCAATTGCTGATTCCAAATTGTAGTGAATGTCGACGTGCAGAACGGCGTGGGCTTCGCAATAATACTTGTTTCATCCTTTCAAAATTCTCAGGATTACTTACACTACGTTGACGACCGGACGGCTTTCTTTTCATTATTGAACCTTCGAAGGTTATTGACTCAGCGCAGATGGTGTCTCGGGCAGGAACAGAATCGTTTACGATGGGAAATCTTCTGCGAAATTCACGCCGTGCTGCAATCACCGACTCACCAATTCGAACAAAACAATCATACCAAACAAGCGTCGTTCTAGCGTCCACCGCTCCATAATGACACGTGGCAACTGAGAAAAGTAAAAATGCTTCGAGTCCAGGCTCTGAATTGTAATAAACCGCACGCCCCTCCCTTTAACATAGCAGCGTAACTATCCAAACAAAAACACTTGGTTCCTATGCCCCACCCTGTATAACAAAGTCACAGAGAAACAAATCTTTAGGAGCTAAACTTAACTGAACTAGAGCATAATAACTATGTTACTTACTTCAAGGTAGTATGGAAATGGTTTAGTATGAGTCACATTTACGATAAGCTAGCGGGTAGAGTGCTAATAAATTCATTTTCACGAGATTTAGTTCTTCCCTATAACTGAAAACATTTAGTTTCTGCCAATCTAGAGAAGCATCCATCAAAAATTTTACCAACCATCGGACTGCAAGCTAACCAGGGGTAATTAACACAGTTATCACTCCACTGTTATAAATTGCTCCGAATTGTTTTTCATACGACACTTGGCAGCTTGTTCATTTAGTTTTCCATACCGTGTATTTTCATTTCCAAAGAACTTTGATTAAAATATTTTAGTATTTTCTGTTCCCAATTTGGATTTTTTTTATTCTGCTAAGTAGGTGTGCAGTAGATAGCAAACGACTACTTGTTATTCGGTACTTTCTGGCGTCTTTCCAAACTTGGGTATCTTGACCCACTGTTTGTAGAGCAAGTTGCACAGCATTTTCTAAAGAATCACTTATGTTTTGATTATAAAATTGTGTTTCGCTTTTAGGTTAAATTAAAATCTTAAGCTAACATTAATCGTGGACCTGGTCTAATTTTAAAAATTCAAGTAAAGTCGACTCCATTAATTAACAGTTCCGCAAAAATTTGAAGTAAGTTCACTCATTAGAAGCCATTTGTTGACTAGATCCCGCCTGTTGTAGTTCTAAATGTTGGAAAGTAATCAGCAAGAAAATGTCAATAAACTGGGCAACGGTGTGTTAAGTAATTAGCACGAAGGGATGTAAATGTAGACGCCGCCAACATTGATGACCTGAAACAATAGAGCCTTTATAGTAAACAGCGATGAAAACAATAACAAAATCGAATAAGGTAGTTGATTCTGCCACACATCCGCCTTGATAATTAATGATAAAATTTTCAACAACATTCGAAAAGCAGAATATGAAAACGCATCCTTGAATTAAATTATAACAAACCAAAGTTGACATTAAGCATGATTTGCTAAAGGTATTGGAAATATAGAGTTTAATGAATGCTCCTTACAAAATCGCAAAATACCTCGTACCTGATCTAACAAACAATTGTATTACGGTAAGCCCAATCACCGAAAAGGATAGGGTAAAGGAGGACAGTTGGACCACCTTTTAAAAAAAACTTCTTTATTATTTAACAAATCTTTCAAAATAATGCCTACAACATAGAGCAACGAATTTGTTAACTTTATATATTTTTACTAATAATCTAGCGAACAGTATTATTTTAGAATAAAAGAAAAATTAAATAAACAAAATGGTCCATCTCCTACCCCTAAGAGGAGATAGGACTAAATCAAGTAGGGTAGGAGATGGACCCTAATATACTTATGGTATTTTTATAAGACGTGCAGTCCTCAACCAACCAACGGCATATAATTTTACATTCTATCCAGGCAACTTTCTTCTCGGTAAGTCAGATAATCTTCATTACATCCCACGCATTCTTTTTAGGTCGCTTAAATGTTTAGCCTCACTGGAAGTGTCGTTTGAAAAATCGGCCATCTTAGGAATCTGAAGAAGATGAGTTATATCTACGTTTTTTTATTACTTTTTGAGTTTGTTTTCCTGCTGTTGTTTTTAGTTTATTTGTGTCCTTGTCCTTCCAGCTCTTTCTTTCCTGACCTTGGCTTTTGCATTTCTTTTCTTGTTTTTCTGCTTTAGAGCTCTTTCTTTTCTTCTTTAGCCTTCTCTTATTCTTTCTTCTTTCTTTTACTAGAGCTTCCTTTCGCTCTTGTATATATTCTGGTGAATTAATAACACCACTTACTACTTTCTTACGCACTCTTTTTAAAGCGGAGTTATTATTGGCACAGGTGAGACCACCTCTAATGCTTTTCCAGGTGTTATATCTTCCTGTTCAATTACGTTGTCCGGGAGTGATTGCCCGCCGTTGAACACCAGATGATCCAGCCTGCGGGGAGTTAGTTGTGTTACCCACCCGTTCTTGAGGTTGCATATGACTTAGTTCAAAGTCTTCCTCCTCCATCAAAAACATGCCATGGTCTGGAATTTTTTCTGAATTAAATGGAAGTATTCCAGTTGCTCAAATGCTGAAACCGCATTGTCGACTGTTGCTGCTTCCCCAAGATTACTACAAACCTTCCAAACTGCAGCCTGTTAAGTTTCCTGTTTGGATTAATTAAAAATCATGTGTCTGCAGGCTGTAAAACTTCTGTTTCAGTAGATTTGAAGAAGGCACGGTCTAACAGGTTGCAGGTAGTGGGATGTATGTGGTGGTAAACAGTACAAAATTACATCATTTTGTTCTGCTGTTTCTAGTAGACCAATGTTAGAAGTAGTGGCGATGAATGGCCATCCATTAAAAGCATAACCTTTTCAGGACTTTTCTAGGGAGAAAGTGAGTCGGAATCCAGATCTAAGAATATCCGGAAGTAACGTACGCGATTTTTGATGACATTTTCGCGCTCGGGAGGCATCATCACACCATTCTTCTTTTCTATTTTTACCTTTAAAAATGCAGAAGGCGGTAAATAGATTCCTTCTGCACTAATGCATGCGATTATACTTATGGTTTCTTCTTTCTCACTAGAGCTAATGCTAGGACAGCTTTAGATCCTTTGCAGCAACAACCTGTCCAGCTCTGGTATTCAATTGAAGGCCGGTCTCATCTGTGTTGTAACATTAGCAGGCTTATCAAAGAGAAAGTTGTCCGAAGAATCTTTCAAGGTTCTCAAAGTAATTTTAACGATCATCTCTGATTTCGGGCTCCACAAGAGCCTCACTGATGTATTTTCAGCTTTTGGATAGAAAGCTCTTTGTCTTCTTCTTTAAAAGACTGCAACCATTTTTTACCAGCCTTTCCTGTAAGTGGAAAAACATAATGGAAAAAATTTTTACTATGTAAAACCGGTTAGCTTAAAGTTTTACCTTCACTATGGTTAAATTTATGTGGAATGCCTAGTTTATTCGCTAGTTTGTATGCCATTATACAAACTTCTTCTCTTGTTGGTGGAAAACCATGTTGCTGTAGTTTTTTAATGTGATTGACCAGTTTTCCTTCAAGCATTTTCGCTTCTAGCATGGAATCAGGCCTAGTCTTTGCTGTTTCTCAAAATTAGTTGTTTTAGTCGTCGTTTTAATGTAGTTTTTGGGATTCCAAACGTTGCAGCTGCCTCATTTACACCCAGTTCATTGATATTACAGCATTTACTGCAAGATTTAAACTTTCGCCACTCCAACATCCCCTTGGCGTGGTAAACCTTTTACTGCGAAGGTATCAGTTTGGCATTCTTATTTCGCCTAAAAAATAAATAAGCTTCGTTAGTCTTCCCTATATTTTACTGGTCCATCTTTCCCCACTTACACTGGTCCATCTATCTCAAACAAGAGGAGAGATGGACCAGAGTAATAACAGACAAACAAAAAGCGTGTCAATGTAAAACATTTTAAGGTTATGGTACACAAAAAACTTAACTCGTCTTTATATTTATAAAAAATGGTATTATCTTACCTAGCACACACAGGATTTGAAAAATTTTAACCACTGGACAAAAAGTTTTAACACTTGACAAAATATTATTTTGCTCAAAAAACTTTTAAACACACCACCATAGAAACTAACCAAACAATGTACCGTTACGAACTGAAGGTGGCTCCCAAACACCGCTTCACAGAGCACGCCTTGTTGCCAGACTTACTGAAATATTCGTAGTAGTCCATCTCTCCTCCTGGTCCATCTCTCCCTTACCCTATGAAAATAAAAATTTACTAAAAATAACGTTGAATTTATAAAGGGCGAAGAGATATGTCTAAAGGTAAAGAAAGTAATGGATTATACACCGTCAAGTTAACACAAGAAAATGAAGACAAGGCCTTTTAATTTCGATAAAAGATAAACAAGAAAGAAACAGCACGGCACCGAAACTTAGCTCCATCTAAGTTTGGAAAATATGAAACAGCTTCAAGAAATGTCCACAGGTATGAATCCTAACAAAAATGACATAAAAACACTTGCAGACCTTTTGTGAAATATGCACTATATGCAGTTTAAACAAGTAAGAAAACCGTTTAACACAATCCGTACTAGAGCCACTAGGAAATTAGAAATCATACACTCTGAAGTTTGTTATTTAGATAGAAACGTGGGACGGTAAAAGATATCCTTAACATTTATGGACGACTACTCTCATTTTTGTATGGTATTCATGTTAAAACATAAAGTGAAGTTCCAGACTTAATAATAGAGTACACTCATGAAATTTAAAACTTGGACACCACAATTTCTGTAAACAAAAGTTTGCACATTGTGAAGCGGGCTTAAGGGCATCATTTACAATTCTAACAGCAGGTAGTCTCAGCAGGGGTTATCTTATAGAAGGACTGTAGAATGAATCATTACACTAAGCACGTTTTAGAAAATAGGTAATTTACGTTGCTTACTTAATTTTTTCTTTAAAGAATATATTTGAAGGTATCGCTAATTAAACACCATAGCTCGATTAATTATCGAATCAAAATTTTGTTTAGGAAATGTTTACAAAATAAAAATTAGAAATAATTTTGATTTAAAAACGTCTACAAGCAATAACTTTTAAATTAAATCAAAAAACTAAACATGGTTATTTGGGTTGACTGATTATTACTTATTTTTAAATAAATCTAACCTACTAATTATTGTAAGTTATTAAAAAAATCATTAAACTCTCTATTCATAATATTTAGTCCTTACAAAATGCATATTTTATGACGTTTCATTTTTTTCTGTAGTTAATAAAAAGTGAAAATAAAAACTAAGGCAATTCTTATTGTCAACGTATATATTTAGTTTTTGACAAGAATTTATTACATAATTATAATTAAGATACCAAGTTATAGTTTAAAATTAAATGAAAACTTTTTTTTAAATAAAGGTATTACTATATAAATAAATATAAGAAATCAATAATGGGTGTGACCTCATTATTGATTGATACATTCTTGGAGGCGTCTGCTCATTGACGCTATCAAGGTATCAATATAATTAATATTAATCGTTTCCCATGCGGTATCAATGGCTGCAATTAGTGCATTACGGTTTACTGGTATAAAATTTGGCCCTTGTTGTCTTCGGATAACAGCAAGTATTCGAGCCCAAACATTTTCGATAATGCTAAAATCTGGGCTTTTTGCTGGCCAGGGTAACAGCTCCAAGTTATTTGCTTGTATCCAGTTGCGCACAACCTGCGAAGCATAGGGTCATCATATCCCGATAGTTAATTATCGAATGTTCCAAGAAAATATGTGTAAAAATAGTAAATGGAATCTACCCCAACGTAACGTTAAGTCGTTAATTATAGTTACATAACTCTCCTTTCATAAGATATAGTTCATATTAATATGCTTATTGTAAAGCTTCGTACACACCTGAACAACAAACCGAGGAACAAACAGAACAACGAACCGAACGGCAATCGGAACATTAATTTGGACGGTGCTACGTACGAATTTTAGAACAGATTCGCAAGTCCTGATTGTTCCACGAACGGTTTGCGGCGTTCCCGCAACTTGTCGGTTTTTCTCCGACATCAAAGAAAATGCGCGCGAATGCGTTTGCAGGTTTGGACGAATCTAAACAAAACGGCGAACACACTTATGCGGGAGAATTAAATTATTTATTTTTGTCCTCCCTTTGTGGGTTTGTTGTGTTTTAGGTAATATTATGGAGTTGACAGAAAAAATGTTTTAAATTAATCAGTGTTTAAGAATGCAAGAAAAAATGATGTCCCTATTAGCATCATTTGGGCGGGAAATTTCCAAAATTAAAAAAAGCGAAGTAAATTATAATTTTTTACTCTTCTTTGTGCGTAAAATTTGGGTTGGCACTATCTTCTTGTTTTATATATGAACTGAAAGACTACTGAAAATAATTATGGGAACAGCACAAACGTTCCGTTTGTTGTTCGGATTGTGGAAATCATAAAAGATCGTTTGTCGTTCTGTTTGACTTTCGGTTCGTTGTTATGTTTGTTGCTCGGTTTGTTGTTCAGGTGTGTACGAAGCTTTACAACTTAAGCAACAATTTTTTGGCGAATAAAGATTAGTTTGTGATGTAATATTAGAAACACAAATTTATATCATATCAAATTTATGACAACTTAAAACCAAGAACGTGTATGTTATTGCTAAGAAATTATTAAGGAAAAAGCGCAATTGCAGTGTAAATATTTATAATTAGATATTTTCGAAAGTTTATAAGTCCTCTATTGTAATCTTAATACTTAAAAGAAAATCCTGTCCATTAGCATTATAAGGAAATGGCTTTTACTTTATGAATAAGTTTCAATAACAATAGAATATCCTTGCTTGTTTAATTTACTTCCTTTGAGTCATATTGCTCTAAGGGTTGTTACATTGGTCATTAGAAGTATGTAATAAATAAACAATTACCTACTGTTTGAGAAGAAGGTAGTGTAACCAAAAATAGTGAGAAATCGTTTAGAAATTAGCAAGGCGATATGTGAATGAACCTTTGGAATTTTGGAAGCGAGTGATTTTTAGCGACGAAAAACGTTCAATACGTCGCAACGATGTGACCACTAAAAGTTGAAGGAACTTGTTACTGAAAATAATCATCACATATCCTAAAAACGAAGTGGTTATTTTTCTGTGAATGTGGGGTTGGGTTAGCGCGCGGGGTCCAGGAGTTTGTTGGGCTATCGATGGACGTCTTGATTCTGCTGCGCATTTAGATATTTTGAAACTATTATGAAACCTTCAGTCGATTGTGTTTTATGCAGTCGAAGATTATATTTTCTAAAACGTGTTTAGTGTAATGATTCATTCTACAGTCCTTCGTATAAGATAACCCCTAACGAGGACACTACCTTGCTGTTAGAATTGTAAATGATACCCTTAAGCATGCTTCACAATGTGCAAACTTTTGCTTACTGAAATTGCGGTATGTCCAAGCTTTAAATTTCATGAGTGTACAATAATAAACGCATGATGACACAATCTTTCGTGGAAATGAGAATGACTGCAGTGTGCATTACTTACTACGAAATAACAATTGTAAAATTTGTGTATGCTTCTAATGTCAACATTAATAATCTCTCAGTACATGTAATTTAAAAGTACTAATTTTTTATATCTGTTCAAGGTTGCCTTAAATAAAATCGATTCCTCTAATTCATTGTAAACATAGATGAACTGGATTTGATGGAAGCTCTTTTGAAGTCTGAAATTAGAGGAATTGCTATTTTGAACACTTATAAAGCAGGTGGTTTAGACTCACAGTGTCAATGAAACTTGCTGGTCGAATTAATTATCACACATTGCATGTCTATAAAAAATAAGTAATGATACATATTCCAATTAGAATTTTCTTTATTAATGTATGTACTTTATAGTTACTTGGAAAATAAAGATCTTCGATCCATTGCAGAAAAAATAGTGAATCTGTTTGCCAAAGAACATAAAGCTGTTTATTTTGTATCTCCTATTTCTAAAAAGATACACCAAATACCGCAAGGGGAAAATTGCAAGAGGAAAATTAACAGATAAATATAGAAATCTGAGAACTTTCTTAAGAAAAAGCAACGTATTGGGAGGATTTAAAGAAAAACTACCTGAAACAGTTTGAAACGTTATGTATTTAGGTAAGTGGAGTGCATTTTAAAATATTTTTTTGTATAATGTAGATATGCATTTTCTTTTGTTGAAGTAATTTAACTTACTACATTCAACTTGTTTCAAGTTTTAAAATAAGCTTTTATAAATTTACACTCAAGAAATCAATTGACTAATAATTTCTGAATTTCTTTAGTGGTTTCTGAAGAATCGATAAGGAGCAAATAATGGCTGAAATATCATTCTGAACCGATTGAAGACGTACAAAAGCACTGGAGACAAACTATTACACTAAGGAACCAATTGTCAAAACTAGCACTTCAATAGACTCATTTATGTAAATGAGTGGCCAATTCTTAAATGCCTCATTAGGATATTCATTTTTGTAAGGGTTCTACATCAAATCTACCTTATATATGTGAACATCTTTGGTATATAATCCAGTTCTCAATCTACGAATTCGCATACTATACACGATAAAAAATATCATATGTTCTTGATGTTACAAAACAAATTGAAGCAACTAGAGTAAATACTTAACTGTTTTTTATAATACTTTGAAAAAATTAATTAGTATGTTTCGCGAACTTTGTAAAAATACTTTTAAATGTAAAAATCATATTTAATTCACTTTAAAATGTATCATGACTTTCATTCAACTTTATTCGTGTGGTATCAAAGATTGTTTAAGAAAATTTCGATCAATGACATAGTTTAAGAAAACATTTAAATCATCACTTGATAATGATTTTGATGTATTAGATGTAAATTTAAAAAGCCATTGTTCAATCATCGAATAGACGAAGCTACTACGTCTGAATCTGCTGAGGTTGTTACAACTTCTGAATATAATAAAATAACTGATTCTAATTAAAAAAATTCTTTAAAAATGCAAGTAGTCTCATTTCTTTGCAAACTGTATAGTATAACGTCTATACCTAGAAATGCTATCCAAAATTATAATCGAAAATACGAAGGAATTGTTTGGCTCAACATTAGCACCAATAATTCTTTCCGAAAAGATGTTACATGTATTAGATAACAGTTCTAACAAATTAGAAATCACTTGTTTATTAGAATTTTTAGAAAATCCATTTTATCAACTTGAGTCTGAACATAAACGTTTTAAATATTTTGAGTCTTGCGAATGGTATATACCACCAATTACGTTTAAGATTGGCGAACTCCCATGCAGTCAGAAAACAAACCATATTACAACATTATTCTAAGCACTAAAGTTTGTGAAGGACAAATTGTTCCATTACGTAAAGTTCTTAAATGTTTTTTAGAAATCCCGAATGTTCTTCAGCAAATTTGTGATTACATGTCTGCAATTGTATCTTCGGAACTCATTATTAATGTTATTCAAGGTGACGTATGGAAGGAATTTAAGAAAAAAAATGTTGAAAAGTTTTGCCTTCCATTGTATTTGTATTTTGATGACTTTGAAGTTGGGAATCCTTTGGGATCTCATGCTTCTTTGTACAAAGTTGGTGGTGCATACATTTCAATAGCGACGATTCCACCCGAGTTTTCATCTTCGTTAGAAAATATTTTTTAGCAGAAATATTTCATTCTGAAGATCGAAAACATTTTGGAAATAGCGCGGTATTTTATAATCTTGTGGAAGAGTTACAGTTTTAGAAGCAAAATGGAATATGTGTTAAAATAGATAGTACAGAACGTCAAGTGTATTTTAGCGTAGTAGCTATTCTAGGGGATAATCTCGGATTAAACTCTATTCTCGGTTTTAACGAAAGTTTTTCTTCAGCATATTTTTGTCGATTATGCAAAATTAACAAGCAGGAATCGCAATACCAGATTGGACTAGATGAGAATCTTATGCGTAATTATGAGAATTATAAGAAGATGTAGAAAATCAATCAAATGGTGTTAAAGAAAATTGTGTCTTTAATTCAATTCCATCTTTTCATTGTGCAAATAACTTGTTGTGATGTGATGCATGATTTTCTGGAAGGTATTTGTAGATACGAAATGGCTAACTATTTAAATTATTTTATTTATTCAAAAATATTTTACTCTTGACAAATTTCACTTACGTTTAAAATATTTTAACTCTCTGACGTAGATATTGGCAGCTCTGTACATTTTATTAAATCTGATCATATAAAAGAGGTTCTATTATTATTTCTGCATCTGAAATGTATACTTAGTTGTTTATTTTGGAATTATTATTGGCGATTGCATACCACATGATGACGAAGTTTATTTTTGTTTTTAACTTTACAAGAATTGTTGCAAGTTTGTTTATCGAGAGTACTTACGAAAACAACTAACATACTATTAGATACTCTTATTCAAGAACATTTGTGTCTGTATATATCATTGTTTCCTCAAATGTTGAAACCTAAATTTCATATTATTCAACATTATCCATTATTAATTAAACTTCTTGGTCCCATCCGTAACATATGGTCAATGCGATTCGAATCATTTCATAAAATCGGTAAGAATATATCACAAGTTGTTGCTACTCGAAAAATATAGTTAAGATCGATTGCTATCCGTCATCAACTTTGGTTTGTTACCGTTTTATGTCTTCTTCGGGATTTAATAGAATAAGAGAATTTGGAAAATCAGTAAATGTATTATCTTCTCAATATAAAAATTAGCGTATTTGCAGTTACTTAAAAATACTTCTATTTCAAAACAAGAAAAGAATTTACTGTTGTAAAGAAATTGTATAATGTTGGTTATGACAAACATTATGGAGCGTTGAAGTTTCTTATAGTAATACTAACCACATATTAATAAAACATAATAACCTAATGTTCGTTAAAAACCTCCATTTAGCAAATGGTCGGCAATATATTAGTATCTTTTAAGTCAAATTAAATCAAATATTATAAATTCAACTGTAATAAATTACATTTATTAGTAGATTCGTGATTTTATTGACTTTTCAATTTTACCATTTTATTAAATTTTTAATAGTTCTTTAATTTGTGCATAAGTA
Source organism: Abscondita cerata (assembly GCA_030710515.1). NCBI lineage: Eukaryota > Metazoa > Arthropoda > Insecta > Coleoptera > Lampyridae > Abscondita > Abscondita cerata. The sequence continues at coordinate 149,899 of JALBCR010001255.1, forward strand.
TACTAATTCAAATAATCAGTGTTTAAATCAAACAATTATTTATATTTCATTGAAGTGAGGTATTTTTTAAATTTAAGCAAATGTGGTGTTGAGTCAGTGAAATTTTCTTATAACCAAAGTAACAATTTTTTAAATCGAAGCAGTGATTTTCTTAAGTTTGAATAATTCTTTCTTTATTTGAAAAAGTACTTATTTTAATTAAAAAGTTTTTTTTAAGTTAAACAATGTAGGATTTAATTTAACAAAATAGTTCGTTGAATGATTGAATAATTGTTTAGACGAAATACTTATTTATTTGAAAAATGAAACTATCAATTTATTTTGGGCAAATAAAGATTTGTTTGGACCTATTTAAATAACGGATTTGATTGATTCAAATAATTTTTCGGTCAAACAAATATTTTTCTCAGTGTGGCCCAGTGGTTCTTTTTCGTTTCAATTTTTGTAAAGTGTTTAACACTAGACTTTCAGAAATGTGCGTCAGACCTAAATTAAAAGATCCTTTATTATGTGCTGCAGATATAGCTTGGTCAAGCTCAGACTGAGTTGGCGATGGTAAGTAATTAGATTCAAAGAAGTCAGAAAATTTCTGAGCTATATCGGGACTTTTATGAAATTCTTCCCCTTCGTATTGTAAAAACATTATCGTTTACAGAATGCTTTCTGACATTGTTTATTGTAACCAAAATTTTCTGGGATCTTGAAATACATTATTCTCTACATTGTTAATATAATTTTGGTATGCAATAGTAAAAACCCTGAGCCGACTAAAAAGATTCATAGTATATTTCATTGCGGGTATCATTTTTAGATTTAAGACGTTTAAACTTTTGAATAGCCGGTGTTTTGTTTTTATTTTTGGATTATTTCGACTGTACTATACTGGATATGAACGATTTTGAAAAATTACTTTTTGGACAAAATTCATCTAAACAGTTGTACAAAACATCGTAAAAATATTGTAAAGCTAAATTAGATGAGAAAAATTGTATAATTCCGACCAGTACCAAGAGATTGCCGTTCTTCGTCCAAACAAAGAAGATGGTTTTTGTTTTCGCCTGCTGTCGAGCTACTGCTAGTAATCGTCTATCTTCAGGATTAAGGACTCATTTATATAGATAGAATTTTCGGCAGCAAAAACCTAATTCCGAAGCAGTGAGAGTCCTTTTTGACTTTGCGTTTTAGAAGAAAACCTTCTTTGTAAAATTGCTAATAAATTTTACAGTAATTGGCTTAAATCTTGAAGATTTATTCACTTCGTCTGTACGAGCCCCTAATCGGTGAGCAGTGTGTCGAAATTGACATAGAAAAGTCTGATAATTGATAGCCAATGCTACTCATCGTAAAAATATGCTCTAGTTTTTCATTTTTTTCTTCCGGAATACCGGTAATTATTAAATTGTTTCTGTGCGAATACCTCGTTACGTCTTTTAATTCTTCCTTCAAGAGATTTTACTTTTGACATCTAACCGAGTGTGTAGTTATTGCTGATAAGAAGGACATTATTATAAATTCTTATCTATTTTAATAACATCCTATAGTGATTTTTTATTTCTTCGTTTAATTTATCAATTTTATCATGGCAATAATCGATTGACTTAATAATACTTTGCTTGATGTTCTTCTTTTAATAATTTTATATCTTCCGATGGGTTTGACGAATTTAGTCAATTTTGGAGGCAGACACAACCGTCATCCTGTGATCCGCGATATCTCACCTCAACCACCCAGCTTCCTCACTCTCTTAAGATTCACCGAACATCTAGTTAGAATATGATCAATACACGATCGGGAATTCGTAATTATTCTTTAGGTTCTGTTATTAGAGTGTATTAAAACCATGACTCGCTAATTGTAGTAAATATTAGCTGTATCAATCTGGACTGATCTAGTAGAATATTTATATTTAAATTTCCGTTTACAATTACATTTTTATTTTTAATATTAGCTAAGGTGATATCAAATCCATTTAAAAAATCTTTCAATGCTGAATTTTTGCATGTCTATAAACTGCTATCAGATCAAAGATTAGATCGTGATTGAGCGTTATCTGCAAAATGGAGGCAGTCAGCTGATTCTAAGCTCAAGGTCGGGCATCACGTGACACTGGATTCGGTCGGACACAAATATCACTACCCCTCCCGAACGATCTGGGTTATTGCATTTAGAATAAATACTCAAAGCTAGCAGATCATAAAGTTTTACTTCACTGTCTTGAATCCAAATTTCTGTTAATATAACTGATGGCTCAGGCATTTCTTCCAAGTGACTGAAGATTAATTGAAGCAAACGTTTCAAAATTTTTCCTCATACTTCTATATTTTGTTGAAAATTATTCTTAAGATGGTTAGTACAAATTATGGAACAAACTGTACTTATGAAATTTGAACAACCATTTTCAGAGTTTAAAATTGGCATTTTTAGGCAAGAAAATAAAACTATTAACTAACATAAAACCAAAATCTCTGAGCTTTGAACACTAATAGAAACAATAAAGTTTGTTACCCGGTAGCTACATAAATCGTGAAAACAAACTACTTACGAAATTTAAACAATTATTTTCTAGAGTTTAATATTGGCATTTTAGGCAAAAAATAATAAAATAAGAACTATTCTAAATAAGCTTTGTACACTAATAGAAACAGTTTGTTACCGAATGTGTAGGCAGTAGGTATTAGTAGTAAAACACTATTATTGGGTTGATAGGCCTACTCTTGGCTCCATAGTGCCGTCACCTGCTCCATTGACGTCAAAGCTGTCACCCTGCTCCTTCATGAGTGCGTGTAGCAGTATGTTGCCATTGTGAACCCACAGGAACTGGAATTCTTTTTTCTTCTGGACTGCTCGAGCTTTGTTGAATATTTTCCTTCTTCGTTGGGTCAAGTTGTTACTTATGTATACAACATCAGCATGTCTATCTGTGATTCCAATGTCTTATGTATTAAAGTTTCATTTTTACTCTTCGTTTTGGAGGATTATCTTCTTTAACCGAGCGTCATTATCGCCATTAAGACATTTTTGAGTAGTAGGCCTTAATTTTGAATTATAGTAACGGCAAACAATAAATAAACAAAATATGTGTGAGAGAGGTATCTAACAACGATTTACCTCCCAGTAATGTTAAACAGAGCTTTAATTGGGTAACGGTGAAACGGAGCATATTGCATGTTTGGAAAATAATGGTGATTATCTGAATAATTGTTATAATTTATTAATTGGTATTATTAATTACAATATTTTTGACGTTTCATATAGCATTTGCTTATTTATTGTCTGCCAGTTATAGTAGTTTCAGGATCTCCTGGCGGTTGCCCCTCCATGCTCAGAAAACTTAAATTCGTGCCGCACATTCGGATAAAACGCTACTATTCACAGTCAAGCTCGTGAAATCATTTACAAAATATTTCAATTTATAAAGCGTGAAAAGGAATCGAAAGATTTCATTATTCCTGTGGATCGTGTGTTTGAAAGAGTAGCAGAAGCAACAGGCATTTCCACCAGAACAATTCAACGCATCGCAAGGAAGGTACATCGAAACCTGAAGGTAGCAAGTTTGAGTCACCTCGAAAACGATTAACAAGCCAGCACCTAAATCTACCATCGACAAGTGTGATGAAGAAGTTGTGAGACGAATAATTCACAATTTTGTGTACATTCAAAAGCAAAAGCCAACAATGGAAAAGGTGTTTGCAGCTGTTCAAGAAGAAGGTGTCCATGTAACAATAAAATGGCGTATGTTTTCGTTGTATTATAAAGGAAGAAAACTGACAACAGATCGAAACGCACCACGTTCCTAAAAAAATGAAAAGTTCCGTGAAAAGACAGAAACATTGTTTATAGTGATGAATCTTATCTGCACAGTTCGCATTCAAGTTCACATGGATGGTACGATGACAGTGGCAAAGGGAGCAAAAGCTCCTGTTTCAAAAGGACAGCGCCTGATAATGTTACACTGTGGGGGAAAAGAGGATTCGTACCTAACGCATTGCTAATGTTTTAATCAGGATCGAAGTCAGGTGATTATCATGATGACATGAACTCTAAAAACTATATTAAATGGTTAACTGAAAAACTAATTCCAAATATTGAACCTAACTTTGTGTTAGTAATCGACAATGCGTCCTACCACAAATAACATACTTACCGAGCCTAATCCAACATGTGCCTGAAGAAAGCAGATTTGCAAAACTGGTTAAGTGATGGTGGGATTATATTTAAAAAACTAGTAAACAAAATCAGAACTCTTGACAAAATTAAAATCAATCGACCACTTCAGAAAAATTATTTAATCGACAAACTAATGGGCTGAACAGAATCAATCAGTAATCAGTACTCGTCCGGAGTTGAATCCAATAGAATTAATTTAAATCTATTGGTCGTGAAGAATGGGAAGCTGTATGCAAACACACACAAAAGGTTGAAGAGGAATATTTAATAGAGAAGGTTTTATCGATGAAGTAGAAGATATGATATTGTACAGTTAATACCGGTGAAAGTGAGGAAGAATTTACTAGTAGTGATTCGAATCTATAATAATAATCAGTTACATACAGTGATATAGCTTATCGTTAATTACTTTTTGGTTATTTGGAAGGTGAAGCAATTATTATGAATTCATTAGCATGTTATCACTGTGGTATTTTGAAGAGAACCTCCGAAATATGTGGTTGTGCCTAAAAACCAGTGCTTTCAAGATAAACGACATAAAATAAAAGGACAATTTAACAGAATGCGATCTTATTTATATATGCATCTAAAGATAATAGTTGTTATTAATGTTAAAGTGCAATACGACAAAGATTTTATACAAAATTTAATTTAAAGTTTCACCTTATATTAACAAAATGATTCAGTGTTATTTTTGTATAGAAGAAAAGAAAATAAACTATTATGCGATTTTACGTTGTAAGGGTTATTCCTGCTCTTTTGGGGCACCATTAACAGTCACACCACAAGTACAGCGACTAAATTATAATGTAATGTATAACCCTATAACGTAACAATAACAAATACGTTACATCGAACTTTATATATATACACAAGTCCACTAAAATCCACATAAAACCAAACATAGATTCACATATTCTTATTAACTGCACAACGTAATGGCAATCATTTATATAACATAGTAATAAGTTCACGTCATAAATTTGTCATCTCCCTAATATTGTATGTGTTAGTGTTCATAGATAAAGATGCAAATTACTAAAGTGGTTGATAATTTTGTAAAACTTTTCACTGGCAAATTTTTTGGGATGGAACTGCAGTGGTCTTTAATCCATGTGTTTGATTTTTTTCATATATTCTAAAATATACGAGTTAGATTTACGATGAAGCTAGGTATTCGTAAATTCTTACCGATTTGATAATAAACTAGATTAAAGATACATTATCACTTCTTCATTTTCTATCTATCCGTTGAGTTATGTGTAATTTGTAGTAAATAGAAATTATAACCACTGAGTAAATATAATTAATTTTGTTCTCCTTATCTAAAACAGCTGATGCACAGGCTAGGTTACGTTTACAACAGTTTGTAACTCAAAAAGATTTTCTAAACAAAGTGTGTTCAGTCGATAATCAATACATACCTAAGTGTCAACTATTAATTTTACTTTCAATAATTATAATATTAACTTAAAATGCTTTAAATAATTAAACGTGTATTATTATGTAGCTCAAGATACTTAGGACGGCACTTTTCAAATTGTTTAAAATTCCGCCGCGCATCTTTCATGCAGGTTAACCGCCAGGAGATCCTTGAAACTACTATATCTATAAGTCAAAACCATGGCCTACTACCAAAAAATTTCTTAATAGCGATAACTCATGGAGTTTCTGAGAGAAAATAATCCAAATGTTATGTACATGGCTGAAAAGGAATTTTAATGATTATTTTCAAAAATGCTAGATACTCGATATTGCACTCATAAGAGTGGACCTCAAAAGTTTATCAATTTATCTCGAAAGTAAGGACCTAACAAATAAACTGGTATCAACACTGCTATGAAGTTCTCAACAGGTCTTACCAATGTAAAAGGGGTGCCACTTCAAAACTAACTTTGTATTTAATTTTTGAGCTTATACATTGAGTTATGGATTCGTTCTTTTCGGGACAATGCAATAACAACTAGAACAATGTAGAACAGTATTGAATTTTTCGATATTTGCAAGAAGCCAGTCAAACTAAAAATTGTTTTTTTTTTTAAATTTAGAGAGCCTATAAATTGAGTTATGGATTGTTTTTTTGGAACATTGTTCTGTATCTACGAACAACGTAAAACTATACCAAAATTTTTGATTTTTGAAAAGGAAAAGCCAGCTCGAAAAGTAGTTTTTTTTTAATTTTATTCGAGAACTATTTGAATTAAACAATGCTACTCTGTAGCAATGTAAATACAAAGTGAGAACAATCATAACAACTTCTAAAATTAAAATTTTATAGTCAGAAATGGGGTGCTAACTTCACGGAGGTGCATATGTGAGGTGTAGGTAATATTATGTAGATAAATTATAGGAAATTGAATCTTTCTCGAAATACCTTGAATGTGCAACTAATATTCAGCGCGACACTTGATATCACCCTCCATACAAGTGTGTTTTGCTGAATTTGGTATATATTTGACAGTTGAAAAGTCTGCGGATCATCGTACAAACGTTGACGTAAAATCGGTGATTTAGAACATTATACCTATTATGTTTTATTATTTAGTTAGTAACATCTCGATACTACACAAGTATCTGTTAGTAGAGTTTGAAAAAATATGAGATTGATCCACATAAAATGTAATTCTGAAAACACTTATCGTGAATTCTGAAACATAAAGGAAGTAAATATGAAGCAACCTTTTTACTAATGTTCGGTAAGTTTATTCTTTTAGTAATTGATTAACTTCGCGAATGACGTTATCATGTCCAAATTTCAATAAACGTGTTCATCAAACGAAACTACAAAAATAACCTATAATTCATCCACTCTGTGCGGCGCTGATCGCAAGTTCGATTAAGTGATCCCATTGAAAAAACATTTTACTCTCTCCCGAATTGGTTTTTCAAAATGCTAATTGTTTATTTTTCGGATATAAAATGTTATGCATTGCGTGAACTGAAAAGGTACTTGAAGAAATATGGAGAGCTTTATATGCACCTCCAATAGAAAAACACCTGAAGAAAATGAAAACAACTTATCTCTAGTACCAGAGTAATTTTTCAATTGGCTCAGAATTGGTCAACATTAATTCTTCTTAATCAATGCTGCAACGTCTATTCCAGATTGTAGAGAATGGAAACGGTAAATTTTGTCAACCTGAATCCTTCTTCTATTTCAACTCAAGTGAATCGGCTGGAAATAGAAGACGTAGTTAACATAAATAGTTCCTCGATTTCAATGCAAACAAACGCCCATTCAAGATGTTAATATTGAAATGGAGAATGAAGAAAGGATAGATGATAATAAGTTATCGGGTAAGTAACAAATTAAAATGCACTGCAAATTGAATTACTGCTTCCCCGTGGAAAAAACTATTTTTAATAACTTAAAAGCTTTGCGCTTAAAAATGCTATTGGGATTTTTGTGTTTGAAAAATTCTTCCTTGTGTACAAGTTCTTTAATATTTTTGTATTTGTTGAACTTCTCCAAAAAAGATTATACGCTGCAATTTAATCACATCTACTAATATAATAATTGTTTTTAAACTTGCGCGAGAAGTTTAAAATCTTACCAAAGGAGTCTAAAGAACGGGCTGGACCTGATTGGTCTTTAAGGCAAAAAGGTTAAACTACAACTACAATACCAAGGCATGTTTAAATGACGGGAATCTAATAGTTGCAAGAAGACCAAATGCTAAAAAACTGAGGAAGGCAACAGATTTCACTGTCTAAGTGTAAAGCATTTTTTTGCAAAGAAACAGTTTTGAGAGTTCATTTTAAAGTTGCACTGAATTTCTAGTGCTAAAACCGTTGTGTTGTGGTATCCGGAAAAAAAGTTCCAACGAGATTACATTCTACAGCCAATAAAATGGTAAGGGACAAATTTTTTCCACCTCTAAGAGATGACGACGTTGTACGTTTAATAAAATACGATGAATTAGTCATTGTATATGCTAACAATATGTGAGAAATATCGCAACGAACGGTACTGCGAAATAATCCGACAACGTACTCCAATTGATTGGAAGATTTTTAAAAGCTTTGAAGGAAATGAATAAAGATATTCAGAATTTGACAAATGTTTTTGATCCCAAATACTGCCAAGATACAATAAAAGTGTTCAATATATTGGTAGGGGCAAATGAGAATACTGGTCATTTGAAAATCCTACAGTTGCTTCGTCGTTAAGTACCTTACTAAAAACATTTCAAAATTTTAATTAACCAGTGTATTATTAAACACGACGACGAAAACGGAAGATTGTAAAAACTTTAATACTATTCACTCAAGAAATTGAGATTAATGTTGTCACTAGAAACAGTAACTGAATCTCATGTTCATATGGAAGACAAAAACCATTGAATTACTTATCGGATAAGTGATATAAAAAAAATTTATATTTATTTACAAAAATTAGAAACAGCGTACAGTGAGGACGAAAAGTCAGCCCCCCCTTAACTTTTGTCCATTTAAATTTAAAAGCTCAAATTAACACAGTGTACACAAAAATTGAGTTCTTTCTTCATATGGTACTCATTACAAATGTGACAGCTCAAAATTGTTTGAGTAGGTTTCATAACCTCAAAATCTTAAATTAGAGTAGGGTCGAGTGGGTCTCAAACGAAAGCTTATTTAAATTTGCATACAGCTATGGGGTTTAAAAGCAAAATAATCAACTTATCGCTAGCTGGCAACAAGAAAACTTTAAAGAGTTTTCGGCTTAGTAAATTAAATAAGCAGGCTGCTCCTATTCCATATCCATGGCAACATTGGTAACCATATGAACGGTCAATATTTAAGACAGCTTAGTTTGAGAAGTACATATTTAAACGTAGTTTAAAACGTCAAACAAATATCATTCGTATCTTGTTATTAGAATTCTTAACTATGAAAGAGAATTAATAGAAAAAGTTGAAGCCATTATAATCTTCGGAGAAGCAAATCGAAATTTTCATCAGGCAGTCCGCTTGTATAATGCTAGGTTTCCTGACCGTCAAATCGATCGCAGATATTACAGGAAACTATTGTCAAAATTCATGGAATCTGGTAGCGTTTCGCATAAAAACGTTCAGGTCGTCCTTCCTTCTATTTCCGAAGAATTGCAATTGAATATTTTGGCGAGTGCTGTTGAAAATCCCACTGCTACCACAAATTTTATTGCGGAGCAGCAAGGTAGTTGTAAGAGTACAGTTAAAAAGTATTTAAAAACAAGTTTCATGCGTACAAACTTAAATTTGTACATGAAATTAATGAAGATGATCCTGACAGACGAATGGAGTTTTTGCGAACAGATAATAAATAACATAAAGAAGAACCTGATTATTTGGGCCGCATATGTTTTTCTGATGAATGTACATTTTTTCTAAATGGAGAAGTTAACAGGCAAAATGTGAGGTACTGGTCGGACACTAATCCTCATCAGTTTAGGGTTACTAGCACTCAGTACCCTCAAAAGGTGAATGTTTTGTGTGGGATAATGGGGAGGACATATCATTGGTCCGTATTTTCTGGAAGGAAATTTGACTGGGGAAATTTATCTCCAATTATTAGAAAGGCAAATATTTCCAAGAATACAAGAAATCGCTCAAGAAAATCCAGAATTCCATAGAGTAACTAGCTATCAACATGGTTAATTCTCAATTTATCATTATTTTTTTAGGATATTATCTTTCAACAGGATGGAGCTCCCGCTCAATTATTATTTAAATGCAAGAGACTATCTCGATAATAATTTCCCAAACCGGTGGATTGGTCGAAGAGGTGTTTTTTGAGTGGCCTGCCCGATCACCCGATTTAACTCCCATTAGATTTTTTTTTTATGGGGTTATTTAAAGTCAAAATTTACAAAACTGAAGTGCAAACAATAGAAGAGTTGCGTTTTAGAATAACTGATCAATGCAGACAAATTAATGATGAAGCTTAGGAATGTACGTAGAGAAACTGAAGAAAGGTTGTATCATTGTCTTGGAGTCGCAGGCGGTCGCTTCGAGCATCTGCTTTAATAATAGTTTTAGTTAGTTTTCTGATCTCAAACCCCTACTCAAACATTTTTGAGCTGTCACATTTGTAATGAGTACCATATGAAAACGAACTCAATTTTTTGTGTACACTGTGTTAATTTGGGGCTTTTTAAATAAAAATGGACAAAAGTTAAGGGGGCTGACTTCGTCCTCGCTGTATAATAAACTAGAAAGAAAAATTTGATATTCACGGTCGAATCTATCAGAATTTTGAAATACGAAGGAATCAATATTGACGTAGCAAAAACAACTCTACCTATCCAAACTCATGAAACCGCTAAGCGTTGGTGTACGGTTTCTAATAAGTGGAAAAATTGAGTCGAAGGTCCCTGTGATTTTAGATAGAAAACAAGTCAAGTGTATAGAACTCCTTATTAAATGTACAGAAGACAAGCAAACATCGAAGTAAAAAATCAATACGTATTTGAGGTACCTGGCGTAAAAATAATTAATACGTGAAAGCATGCCGGTATCATGCGGAAGTTTCCAGAACTGTGTGGAGCAAAACATTCAGAAAGGATAAGAGGGGCCATATTACGTAAACATATTGCAAACCACTTGCATAAAATTAAATTTAGAAGAAGATGAAATAACGGACTTGTAAAATTTCATGGGGGCACAATAAAAATTCATAGAAATATTTATAGGCAACCAATTGATTCACGAGATATTTTACGAGTGTCCAGATTACTAGAAGCAGTTCAAAGAAGAAATGAAGAAGATAAAGAAAATAGCAGTGAAGGGTTAGTGAAGAGGAAGAACTGGTAGAGGCACCAAGAAAAAAAGATTAAGTAAGATTCAATTAAGATTGGTTTTAATATTTCATGTAGTGTTTTTAGCATTCCATACGGATCCGTTAAACGGAGAAGATGGACCCTGCAGAAACCGGAATGGCATTAGCAATGTTTGCAAAATATTGAATCTCAAAAGTTGCCATCATTTAAAGAGATACAGGACGTTAAATTTAAATGTCAGGAACTCAATAGTCGATCATCTCAAGCAAAAAAAACCTGGATTCATAATCAAATAAGAAAACATTTAAAAATAAATGAGTTGCTTTGAAATAGATTTTAATGTTTTGATCATATTTTTAAATAAATCAGTATTCTTATTTAGTTATTTTCAAGCTTTTTAGCAGAATCAAATAATATTATTGTCTTTAAATAAGTAAGTATGTTTGCACTTATTAATACTAATTGAGTGACACTTCATTTATTTTTAATTTATATTTCATTTGCCTGTACGAATTTTACCTATTCCTTCTTGTTTCGAACAGTTTTCATTGCGCTATCCAGCCTTTTTCCCTAAATTGCTCTTCCTTTCTATACTTGTCTTACTGATCTCTCGTTAGATGCTCAAGCGTTAGATGTCCATACCCACCTCAGTTGCCGCCTTTCTTTAATACCTAATATAACTACACAAATCAAATTCATTGTTCTTATTATACATAAACAAAGGATTCGTTTTCTGTTAATACAATTCCCTACACCTATCCAACTATTCCTCTAATTTCCCTCTCCCTATTGTTTCATTATTTTCCTTTTTCCCGTTCCATCCTTTTCCTTCTTTCCACCACCTCCTTCCCCCCCTTTTCCCCAATAACCTCTTCCAATCCATTTCTTCTGGTCTCAGCTCTTCACATTCATCCTTCATACGTTTTATATTCTCCCACTCTCCCCACATAATCTACATACCTCTCTTCATCCCTCTTCCAGTATTTGTTTTCCTGTTATTCTTTCTCTGGGTCCTAAACCTTGCTATTAACCTTTTTTTCTTCTAACCTTACCGATGTCAAGTACTTCGGGTATTTCTTCCACAAGTATTTCCTGGTATTTTCATTATATTTTCTTTTTCTATTTTTGTCTTTTTTTCCTGTCTAGGGCGCATCCTTATCCTGTCTTACTATCTCCTCTACTCAAGCTTCTTCCCTCCTTTTTATTCTTTTATCTCTTCTCTGCGTAACCACCTCCTTGATAATATTTCTTTCTCATGCCTCCTGCCCCTGTAAAATTTCTGCATTTCCAACCTCTTTTCACATTCATACAGCATCTTCTTCTTCCTTCCTGTTTCCCATCCCTTTTTCATACTTCATCGCTCCTTCTGTTTTATTCTTATCTCTTCTAGTGTTTTATCTCTTCAACTATATATCCAGTGTCTCCTTTCCAATCCCAATGTCCATTTCAATATTTTTCCTGAATCTCTAGTTCCTCCCATTCCTCCTTATTCCTTCCATCCCCAAATCTATGCCCCATACATCATAACGCTTTTTACTAATCTCTCAAAAAACCCATCTTCTTTCTCTATATCTTTCCGAAAGTTCTTCTCCTAGGCCCCATGCTTCTCCCAGTAAAATATTCGATTTCCTTCTGTCTGGAGTCTCTTATTTGGTCTCCGTCCTTGTTTCGCATCTTATCACATACCCTAAATATCTGTATTTGTCCACACACTTCAATCCCTTCATCACCATTTCACCTGTCTTCGTCTTCCTTTTCTTATTTTTGTTTTCGGTACATTCACCTGATGTTTTCTTTTTCCGAAGAAATTGATCCTTTGTGACTTTTATTTTGAACCAACTTTATTCCTCCTCCCATCGAAAGTAAATCATTGTATTAACGTCCTTACATAACGTAAAGTTGCTGAATTCATCTAGGTTTTATTTTGTAAGATGTTAACATTTTACGCGGTCAATTTAAAAATAGGTTCAACCACATCGCAGAATGGTGCCAAGACCAGAATACGCTCGTTTTGAAATCGGTATGAATGGATAAGCCTGAGATGTGATGAATGTTGTAGGGAGCAGCAACAATCGTGCAAGTTCAGTGACAGACAGAGATCAGTTTCAAACTTTAAAAATTTTAATACAATTCTTCTAGTACAAATAAAAATACAATAAAACAGATTGACTCTCTTAAATACATCTTACGCTTCTAGAGTCTAATGTTGAGCGTTGCGTATAACTAACACATGCGTACATAATCGCTAAGCTCCGGCGGTGGTAACGAACTATTCCGAACACACTCACTTAGAAGACGTAGTTTCTAATTACCTTGCTTCCATGGGTCGTGGGCAAATGTTGCCTAAGGCTCTGTAGTCGTTCCAGTAGTGGTTCTTAGTAAGCCCTGATTCCCAAAGTGGCCAGGTGGACCCCAGGGGTCCACGGGAGCCCGATAGGGTCTACGCTTGCGTGGAAAAAAATGGGGGTCCACAACTCGTTAACGGGGGTCTATAAAAATGTATTAGGTGACCCGACTTGACTTCTCCTATGAATAAGGGAGACAATATTATAAGAAGCTCAGCAATTGTTTTTGTAAGAACTTGCATATTCCATATTCAGAAAGAGCGTGTCAAGACTCGCCGATGCCGCGCCGCCCGCCCGCCTAGTTAAAGTCGTGTCTGAACTTGCATGAACTTGTTGGATTTTTCTTTAATATAAATACGAATGCGAATGATAAACATTACTCAGTTGTTTCCGGAATTTCAAAAAGAAAGTGTACCTATATAAGTGTTCACCAGTGACGGAAGTAGTTTTCAGACTTTTGAAAATTAAAGTGAATTGATATTATTGTTTGCCAGTGTTGGAAAAGTAAGTACCTACCTATCTATTTGTTAGCAACTTGTATCTTAAAAGCCACTTCTATTATGTTTGTTAAATCATTTTAAGATTACTTAACAAACATTTTTTCATATTTACAGGTAAGTAATTGATACGAAACATGGCTGAATCTAAGAAGAAGTGTCGACAGTACAGTGTTGAATATTTGAAATTTGGTTTTCTTCCATCAAATACAGACAAGCGATTGCCCATGTGTCTTTTATGCAACAAAGTCTTGAGCAATGACTCTATGAAACCATCGAAGCTGGAAGATCATCTAAGAAGGTGTCATCCTGACAAAATAGGTAAGGATTTGAAATATTTCCAAACATTGAAGGAAAAGTATGAAAAGAGACCCACCGTGCATAGTATGTTCGCTTCAACGTCTGAAAGCAACGACGATGGCTTGCGGGCATCTTACAATATCTCATTACTTATAGCAAAATCTGGGAAACCGCATACCATTGGAGAGGAGTTAATTTTGCCTGCTGTTGAAGAGGTCTTAAAACTGTCCTGCACAAATCTTCATTTGACATACTTAAAAGAATTCCTTTGAGTAACAACACTGTACAAAGACGTATTGATGAAATGAGCTCTGATGTTGAAAGTTTCTTGTGTAATTATCTGCAAACAACTCATTTTCTATTCAACTGGACGAGTCAACTTTACCTGGCAATGAAGCATTATTATTGGCATATGTTCGATTTATCAAGTTTGAAGAGTTACTATTCGCGAAAACTTTGAAGACTGACACTAAAGGTGAATCAATTTTTAATGTTCTGAATGATTTTTACGGAAAAATCAATTGCATTCACAAACATTATTTCGGTGGCAACAGATGGAGCTCCTGCCATGGTCGGGCGATATCGTGGGTTTATAAGTCATCTTAAAGGATTATACCAGAGGTAATTGCAATTCACTGTGTCATCCACCGACAACATCTAGTAGCGAAAAAATTGAGTGATAGATTGCACCAAGCGCTTCAATTTGTGATTAATGCAGTTAACAAAATAAGAAGCAATGCATTAAATACGCGCTTATTTGCACAGTTGTGCGAAGAAAATGATGAGGACTTCCAACGATTGCTGCTACATACCGAAGTACGCTGGTTGTCGAAAGGTGCATGTCTATCAAGATTCTATTTGCTTTTCGACTCTGTTTTAGAGTTTCTGAACACTAAAGATCCTGTTTTAAAGAAAACCTCATGAATTTCAAAGCAGACATTGCGTATTTGACAGATTTGTTCAAAAATTCAATGACCTCAACCTACAGTTACAAGGGGACAGCCTCAATTTGATAAAAACAAAGAGTGAAATTTCAGCTTTTCTTGGTAAACTGAAACTTATGAAGCAAAATATTGGTCGACGTGAATTTTCCCAGTTTCCAAATTTATCGCAGGTAGAATGCCTCGACGAAGATATTCAGACGTATGTTCAACATTTGATTGCCCTGTATGATGATTTTAAAATCAGATTTGAAGACATTCTGTCGATGGATATACCACCATGGATAATAAATCCATATGATGAAACTGAAGTGGAAAATGTGGTACTGCAAGAAGAGCTACTCGAGCTTAGCACTAATGAGGAGCTCAAAGTAGCATTCAAAAGAGGGTATCAATCATTTTGGCTGCAGGCACAAATACCTGAAAAATATCCAGGACTGTGGGGAATTGTGCAAAAATTTCTCATAGCGTTTCCTTCGTCATATCTTGTCGAACGCAGTTTTAGTGCCGTAACAAACTTGTTGACAAAAAAAACGGAGCAGATTAAATATTACAGAGCGAGGAGATTTACGGTTATACTTAACTAAACTCAAGCCAAATATTGATAATTTGCTGTCAATTCACCAAGTACATCCCTCCCATTAAAATTATAACTTTTATCTCAGATTACAATGGTAATCTGAGATAAAAGTTAACATCAAACTAATGAATGATTATATTTTAAAACAGTCGCAATATAATCAAAGTTTTGATTATATTGCGACTGTTTTTAAAATAATAATCATTATTAGTTTTGATGTTAAATTTGATTCTACTAAGACTGTTATAACAACATAATTAAAAGTGTAGTAATTTTTGTGTTTGAATAAATAGCTACAAAACAAGAAAATATTTATTTTACTTTTTACCACTCCGAAGTGGGAGATTATTGGTTTCTTGTACTGTGAGTCAATCTTAGAATACAAAAAGTAAAGTAGGAATCCAACTGTTGGATGAAGACGCTTTTAGACTGGCTTTGAAACTTAGCTTGAATGACAATACTCACAGCATAATCAAAGCAATATAAATTCTCACCTTTTTTCGAAAACTTTCAACTCATAGTTGATTGAAAAATAGCCACAACACAGATTTACATAGACATATACTTTTTCGGGTTTTGGAAGTAAGTTAGTAAATGTAATAGCTGCAGGGGTCCACCAGATCCAGCAAAATGTTTAAAGTGGTCTATGAGAAAAAAAAGTATGGGAACCACTGGCTGTAACCATTCGTACTATGTTATCTCTTCCAGGATGCAGTTTCTTGACTCGACCCATTCGACAACAGTGACTTGGTAAGTTGTGTTCTTTAATTAGGACAAGTGAGCCAACATTTATCAGTGAGCGATCGGTGACCCATTTGGAACGCTGTTGCAGAGTGTTGAGGTAAGTTGAAGTCCAGTGCCTCCAAAATGTTTGGATTCTTTTCGAAGTTCTTCATTGAGTCCCTTAACAGTCATTTTCGCAGCTCCCAACTCAGGGAATGCATTTTAAGTTCGTTCCGATAATAAAATGGCCAGGGGTTAGGGCAGTGAGATCGTTTGGATCACAGTACATAGGACACAGTGGTCTTGAGTTCAAGATGGATTCAATTTCACATATTGTGGTTAATAAAAGTTCTAAATGGAAATGAATGCTGTATGCACAACATACAAATATGCAAATATAACACTTGATGAATTTTTGTTTTGAAACTTCGTTTCCTTTACATTGAACGGTCCGGCATAATCAATCGTAACAAACTGAAATGCTCTAGAAGGTTAGACACATCGTTTGGGTGGTAAATTCCCCATTTTTGGATTTACAATACGCGGTTTGTACTTAAAGCAAATTATACAATTGCGCAAAATGTTTTTAACAGTACTTAATCCCGATATGATCAATACCGTTCTCGGAAATTAGCCAAGAGAGTTTGAGCCCCAGCATGCAGGTTTTCAGGTGAATGTCCTTTATCAATAGATTTGTCAACTGAGATTTAGGTAAGACGACAGGATGTTTAGCACTGTAGTTCAGTTCTGAGTATTTCAGTCTCCCTCCTACTCTGATCAGGCCATTTTCATCCAGGAAAGGATCTAGTAACAGTATATTGCTCCGTCTTGAAACGGTTAGTTTCCATTCAAGACTTTCAGCTCCTCCTTGAAGGCCTCTAGTTGTGCAATTCTAATCAAACAGGTAAGAGGGTCATCCAACTCTCGGATTGACAGATGTTTCTCCAGGTTGCATTCTTTGTCCTTTTTAACGTTTTTGCAGAAACGAAGACACCAGCCAGTATATCTAAGCAGTTTTCTAAAGGACGAATACTTGTCGAAAAGATGATGGTCGACGATCGTATGCCAAGCAATTTCAACAGTTGCGCGTTTTTCAGGTTTTCCAGTGCGTCTACACTCAAATGTTTAACACTTGGCCATTCTTCTTCTTGCAGGCATAACCATTGTGGGCCTGACCACCATAATTCAGTTAAGTGACAGACGTCTACACCTCTGGTCAATAAATCTGCAGGGTTCTGTTTCGTTGGTACGTACAACCACTCACATTTTTCAGTCTTTTGCTGTATTAGGGCAACTTTGTTAGCCACATATTGTTTCCATGTTATTGGGGTCTTTTTATCTAAGACGAGACTATTTTGGAATCGCTCCAACAGTAAATTTTGCTGAAAGGTAAGTTTAGACTGTTCAAAATAACTTCCAGCAAGTTAGAGGATAAGCAGGCAGCGAGCAGTTCCAATCGGGGCAATGTAACTTTTTTCAGTGGGGCAACTCTTGTCTTTGCACACAGAAGATGAGTTTCCTTTTATTTTCGCTCGATGTCGATCTGATATATGCAGCTGTTCCATAAGCTCTCAAACTAGCGTCCGAAAATAGATGCAATTGTATTTCCTTACAGTTTTGTTGACAGACGAGAAGAGTAATAATCAAAGTGTTTAGTTCTTGCAATTGGTTTTGCACATCTTTCCATTCTTGTTGGAGTTCTGCAGTAAGTCGATCATCCCAAGCTAGTTTTTCAGTCCAGAGCCTTTGGAAAAAAAGTTTGGCTTTAACAGTGACAGGTGACGTTAGCCCTAACGGGTCAACGATTTTTCCAGCTGTGGACAAAACAGACCTCTTCGTCAATAATTCATTCGTGCAATTTAAATCAGTAGAAAATTTGAAAAGATCTTCTTTTGCGTCCCAGATGACACCCAAGGTTTTTCTGTCAATGTCTCCTTTGAAAAAATGCTTGTCGTTACTAGTCTTGAACATATTGTTGACAAGCAGTTCCTTAGAGTTTCTTTGCCATTTTCTGAGCTCAAATCCTCCAGAGGACAGTATTGTTTCGACTTCTCGTTTCAATGCAAGCGCTTCTTGTACAGTGCTCGCTCCAGTGGTTAGATCGTCTACATACATGTCTTCCAATATGACCCTTGACGCATCAGGAAATTGGTCCTTACAGTTGTTAGCCAGTTCATTCAGGCATCTAGTGGTTACATAAGTAGCAGGCTTTATTCCGTATGTAACAGTCTTGATCCGGAAAACACTAATTGGTTCATTTTCGTTTTATCGCCAGAGCAACCTTTGTAAATCATGTTGGTCCTTTGAGACAAATACTTGCCTGAACATCATCTTCACATCGGCGGATAATACGATAGGATGCTGTCTTAGTCTAAGCAGGATGGAGAACAATTCAGATTGGACAATGGGTCCATTCAACAAACCATCATTTAAAGACATACCGTTGCTAGTGGGGCACTAGCGTTAAAAACAACCCTGAGCTTAGTGGTTGAACTTTCGTTCTTTTGAACACAGTGATGTGGTATGTAATAAGTACATTCTACGTTTGCTTCTTCTTGTAATGCAATCGCCAAGTTTTTCTTCAGAATACCAATTTTTCCATGTGCCCCAGAGCGATGAACTCACGCAGAAATTCACTATATTGTTCCTTCAGACCAGTTTTATTCAGTCGTTTTTCTAAGTTTAAAAAGTTTCTAAGTGCTCCGTGAAGACTATCACCAAGTTCTATACGATTATCTTCGTAGGATACTTTACAACAAAACATCCATTATCGTCGCGAGTTGTATTTGTCTCGAAGTCTTCTTCAGATTTCAGCTCTTGAGCTGATAGCGTCTCAGTTTGAGGAATTTCCTCCAATTTCCAGAATTTTTCCAGTATTGCCTGACCTTGGTCCTCTAGTATGGCAGTGTGGCAATGGTGCGTCAGTATGGGTGTCTGGATATCCAATGCTCCAGCAATCAACCATCCCAGTTTAGAGTTTCTCAAAGTAAGACTTCCTATTTTCATACTTTCAGGTAACAACAGATCAAAGAAGTCTTGTGCTCCTAGCAGTAAATCTATCGATCCCGATTTATTGAACCAGTTATCAGCCAAGGTAAGATGCTTTGGAATATCTACAGTTCCCAGTTCCAAATTAATTCTAGATAAGTTCTCAGTAACCTTATCTAATACCAGAAATGTAAGTGTGCTTTTGGATGAAACATTTGCAGAACGCAGAGGAGTAGTCACACATTTCGTCACAAGTGTAGTAGTTCCATTGATTCCAGAAAGCTGTACGTGACCAATTTTACTTGTAGTAAGTCCCGCTCGCTTTACAAAGTCTTCAGTGATGTAGTTAGCAGTCGAACCAGAATCTAGTAGTGCACGTCTCTTTAGCCATCCAGTCCGTGCACAAACTTGTGCTGTCGTTAGTAGCACGTGTGCGTGAGCAGTGATGTGAGCACCAATCTCAGTTTCTGCATTAGAAGAAGGTTCAGCACTGTTCGTAACAGATTCAGTCTTAGGAATATCGTAGTGCAGCAGTGTATGATGTGGTTTTGTACATCTATAACAAGTTTTAGCCTTGCATTGGCTAAATTTATGCTTGCCCAAACATCGGAAGCAAAGTTTTAACTCCCTTTGTCCTGTCTCTTCTTGTACAGGGTATTAATTCCAGAAATTTGTCACATTTGGTGATCCAGTGATCCCCGTTGCAGTTGTGACAACCGCTATTAGTATTAACGTGCAAAGAATAAGCAGTTTTATGTAATTTTGGTTTGCCATCTTGTTGCTTATGCAATGTTTCAAGAATTTGTCAGCGCTTTTTGAGGAAGTCCTGTAAATCCTTCAAAGTGGGTATCGGTACAGGATTTATGTCAGTTTCCCAGTGTTTTCTAGTATTGGAGTCCAGTTTAGAAAGTACAACATACGAGGATGTATTGATATCTAGTTAGCCTAGACCAGTTCCTTGCATAAACAAAATATTGCGTTACCATAGCAACGAACAATAACTTATTAGAAGTGTCAGTGTAAAGTTTGACGTCAAAAAAGTAAACCAGAGTCACGCAATAAATTAAATGAAAAAGATGTCCACCGAAATTGTGAAAATCGAAAAATTGGAGTATCGAGTCATCATCAAGTACCTGTATTTAAAAGGGTTAAGAGGTAAGCAGATTTACGAAGATATGCTTAATACCCTTGGTGATCAATGTCCTTCGTATGCGACCGTCAAAATTGGAATGCAAGCTTCAAAAGAGGTAAATTTTCCATTGAAGATGATGACCGATCGGGAAGGCCAGTTTCTGTGTCAGTCCCCGAAAATATCGATGCAGTTCATGACATGATTTTATCAGACCGTCGAATTGGGCTAAAACGGATATCTGAAGCACTGAATATTTCATACGAACGCGTTCATCATATGGTTCACGTCAATTTGGACATGGAAAATGTATGAATGTTGACCAAAAGCGTGCAAGGGTAGAAGCATCGCGTTCGATCTGTGCTCGATTTGAAAACGATGTAGACTTCTTAAACCGAATTGTTACTATGGATGAGACTTGGGTACATTTCTACGATCCAGAAACAAAGCAACAATCGATGGAATGGCGACACTCTGGTTCTCCAAGACCTAAGAAGTTTCGTGTCCAAAATCTGCTGGAAAAGTTCTTGCTTCAGTTTTTGGGATTGCCATGGAGTAATCATGATTGATTTTTGGATAAGGGTAGAACAATAACTGGAGATTACTATTCGACATTACTGACCACTCTACGGGAAAATATTAAAGAGAAAAAGACGCGGAAAGCTATCCAAAGGTGTTTTGTTTTTGCAGGACAACGCCCCCTGCACAACCCGATTTGGCTCCGTCCGACTATCACCTCAACTGATAAAAAGTTTAAAAGGTCGTACATTTTCTTCCAACAAGGAAGTAATAGAAGCTGTGGAGGTCTGGTTTGCAGAGCAGAAGTAACATTTTTTTGAAAGGTCTAGAGACGTTGCAGGTTCGCTGTAATAAATGTATCCAATTAAGAGGAGAATATGTTGAGTAATAAAATATTTTGACATTGAAATTTTGTTTGGTTCTATAGTAGGCTAAGAATTTTTCAATATATCCTCGTATATTAATAAACATCCCCAGTTGTCAACATTTTCTTGCAGTAATTTTGGAGCTCGTGTATGCTTTAAATATCGTCTAGTAGATGTTCGCAGAGATGCAGCATTTTCTTTTTGTATGGGTGGAAAATCCACGATCGACGCGATGTGAGAAAATATAATAAACACGTTTATTTTCAAATCGCTCTTTCAGCAAACCAAGCTACCTCAAAATTCTTACTCGATGCAGGCAAAATTTTTTATCACTTCTTCGGCTTTTCCCTTCAGACAGGATTGCAGATAATAGAATTTTCTACTTCAGACATTTAGCGTTGTTCTTTACAAGGGCTGTAAAAGTATCCTCGAAGTTGTACCATTCTTGCGAATTACCGTGAAAGTGAGGTAAATTAATTTGAGGTAACTTTATGTTTTTCGTCGCAGCTTGTTCAGTAGACTCTGGCCAGGTATTCGGTTCACTTGACGGGGCATCGTTCAACAGTTTCTTAATTTAGTTACAGCACCATAATATTCAAATTCTTTTCTTTCCAGTTCGTAGTTTTTGTAGAGTCGAGGACCTCAATTTCAGTTTGCAAGTTATCGTACTTTTTAAGATGTCACAGTTTCGTTCAAATCATAATTGTAATTCAGCAACGTCAATGTTGTCAGTTAACGAGTTCACATAATTGTTAAGTCGAGTAAGCGCAGATTTAATTACAGTACGTCGTTTTATTAATGCATCCATGTCTTCAGTCATTTTCAAGTGAAACCAATGTAAAATGCAAACAATAATCAAATATATATTTATTCTAATATTCAATCAGCTTTTCAAGAGAACGAGTTCCAAAAATTATTTAAATTCTATTACTTTTAGTACGTTAGATAAATAAAGTGTACGCAATTTTAAAATCGTTTTTAACAGTGTCCAAACATATGTGATTTCAAGAACAAAGAAAAATGCAACCTTTTTTATACTATTGCGTTTATTTACGATAACGTGCCGACTGAGCTTTGCAATCGGTCGCATGAATACTGCACGCAAAGAGTTAAACTGACATAAACAATAACGCGCTTGACTATTGTACTTACAGATTGATACTGATATTGTTCTATACACAACATTTAGGTATGACAAATTATCAGGAATAATTAATAAACAAAGGAATCTGAAATTATTATCGAGTCCAGTAGCAACTTGCGGTTATTTTTTCTTTCCAACGGCAGCAATCAGCAATTCTTCAGTTTCATAGTACCCGGTTCGATAGACCAAATGTGTAGGAGCAGCAACAATCGCAAGTTCAGTGACAGACAGAGATCAGTTTCAAACTTTAAAAATTTAATAATAATTTTCTAGTACAATAATTAAATACAATAAAACAGATTGACTCGCTTAAATTTATCTTTATGTTTCTAGAGTCTAATGTTGAGTGGTGGTAACGAACTACATTCCGAACAAATGTGGTTATTGACTTGTTTCGTGATTGCAGAACTGCATATGAAAAGATGATACTGCAGATAGTGAAGAGACGTGTAGAAATGCGGTGGACACTCCCGAGGAGTTCCACGTTACTGTGAGGCGGAACCATACCCAGTGGGCTACAGGAAAGTATGGTAGCACTTACCACTATGATCGTACGCCAAGGCAAGATGTTTGAGCACCTAATGGTATAACATAAAAAGATGTGCGATACATAATGGAAGTCCTTGAGAGGCGCCACACCATCTAATACGGACCGTAGCTGAACAGGTAATGCCATTCCTTTAGCTGTCCACCTTTTCTGGCAAAAGTGAGTTTATAATGGATAAACCTCGTTTCCAACTGGTAAAAATGAACCCAAACAGTTTTTAATACGTTTTGATAAATATTTTGAAACCACGGAAGTCAGAAAGTTAAAACTGTTGCTAGTTCAAGATTGTCTCAAGGGTCCCGCAGAGAATTGGCTAATGTGAGATCAACCCATTGGTCCCAGTTTAAGGAATTTCAGTGAGGAATTTTTGAATCATTACTGGTCAGTAGGACAACAACATGAGGGAAGGCTGAGGCTCCAAAACGAGAAGTATTAATTGCCGAGGGAAGACCGCTACTATGACTGAACATTTATTAGAATGGGAAACTATCTTTTTGTTTCCGCTTGCTGAACAGACCATTGTATTTGGGGAATCGCGAAAAATTTTGCCGTTTCGACGCAGTCATTATGGGTAGTAATGTCAGGACCATTCCATATCAAGTGCTCTGAGTTTTTGAACAAACAAGATTCTTTCTGGGGTCAAAGCCACGCTTGTCACGAGAATCATGAACTTCAGCTTCTGCTACTTTTTGCAGACCGAAACCTTACGGATGGGTCAATAACCATGCTGTTAATAAGACACCACAAGCTTCGGGTGCTAGCACCTATCCTATTTCGAAGGTTTCGGAAAATCCGGAAAACTAGAGAGGGAGCAATGAGGGAATTTGCTCTCCTAGGCTTGCCGAATCTAGCCCCATATCGTGATACCTGGCCTCAAATCAAATTTTGTGAAACTTGGTTCTTCAAACCGATCCTATGAATTTCGGAACGAAATAACCATATCCCGCGTTTGTTATCCGACCGAATGTTCCCTTATCGGAACAAGCAAAGTTTGATCTATACTGACGAGGAGTAGAATAGTTTCTGGACGAAGTGAAAGTGCGTGACGACATTTTGTGCGAACCTTTGACTCACGTATCAAATGAACTTTACATTGGTCAAGATAGGTTTCCTTTAATTTGCCGTCAATGGTGACTACAAACGACGACGTTTTCTTTGAAATAATGATGTTATAAACCTTCCCATTTAGAGTGTCTTGTCATAACATTTGCTTGATCGCATTGATAGACTCGGGGTGTGAGTTGTTGTGTTAATGAGGAGTACTATCATCAGATTAATAAATCCGACACGTTCTCGTATTGCCCGTTACATCCACGAGACTCAGTGCGCTACTGGGAGCTTGAGTTCCAACATCCGTTTGCAAGCTAGCCTCGATTTTCATATTGATAAACTCCGATATACTTTTACGTTCCCTTTTTAGTAGTTAAGCGATTAGTCCGCCCGATTATCTTAGGAATAGACTGTTATTGACTGTTCGTGCTAATATTGATTTTTCTCGTGGTTTGATTAGAGGAATTTGGGAATTAGAGGATTTTGTTACACCTTGGAAAGAAGAACCTCGTCACTTATTACACAGGAACCCCACTATATCTAACCTTAAGAGGAATTAAGTGTGAAGGTCATACTGGTTTGTCTTATCCACACCCAGTTGTGTTTCTGGCTAGTGATACTCAGATTGCTTTGATAGGCCTGTGATGTACCCTTTGACCAAAAATAACAAAAACGTATAAATCAGGGGCGGATGTTGTGTTAGGTAGTTTAAAAATGGATGTGTGCCCTGATCTAGTGATTGACCTTACCTATCCGGAAGTGTGTACGTCTTTTCTCAAAGGGGTTGTTGAAAAAAAAATTTGAACGGCTAGTACTTTCACCCTTTGTTTTTCAAAGGGGCGCGTCTGTAGTATCTCGATTTAAACGTGTTTTAATAATACTTGATCTTTATGTGTATTGTTGGTTTGCAGGCTCTTTGGTTCTTTGATTGTAGGTATTTAGACATCACAGAAGAGAAAAGAGGAAGTGCGGGGAATTGGGGAAGAGAGAAGAGAGAGTGGTAACTGAGAAGTATTGCTGGGGTTATTCGTTTTTTTGGTTGCTGTGGAAGATGTAAAAGTAATAAAAGTTAGGGTGTGGTTTTTCGTGATTGCAGGTAATCTTTTTATTTATTTGATTTGCAATTAAATTCAGATAGGGGCGAAGTTTACTTAGATGATTTTCCTGTGTAAAAGACAAAGAAAATCTTGACATGTTATTGCGCACAACTAAATAATCTTGAATGGCCATAATAACAATAAAAGAGTAACAAAGCTTAAGTTCTATTCGAGTAGAAATTATGTTTCCTTGATTTGTTATCGTATGACCAGAACTTACAAGACTAAGTAATGTTTTAATTTTTATGAATATTAAACCTTACCTTTAAAGTTACGGTCAGCGGAGTCTTGTGCGAGGGTGCAAAGGGTACATTGGCACCGGGCGGCAGGACTATAAGGCAGCACTAACTGCATTTATCATTATTTTCAAAATTTCATAAGTGTGTACCTGTTGTAAAAGAATTTACACTTTTATAAATCATAGAAACTCTCGCATTATATACATTTAACCTGATGAAGTTTATCTTGTATTGTCTTGTCAGTTCGCATCATAAATACCTACTACATGACACCGAAATAGTAACTTTTCTCTCTCTTCCTTCTTAGGTTTACAATATATCATAAAATTCGATTTGTTTAAGAAAATAAAACTATCCAAATCCTTTCAGAAAACAGTACAAAGAAAAAGCAAGCCGCCCATTCCCCAGTGCCCTGTTGATGAGTAAGAGCAGTTTTCCCGAAAGATAACGATCATTGTCATAGTAACAGTAACTTTTACTAAAGGTTACGTTAGTGTAAGTATAATTAGAGTGAAACTGAAACGTATGTCTCGTGAAAGTTATTGTGATTATCCTCAAGTCAATCAAGTGTGTAAATTCTATTTAGGGATTATTGTAAGATTTCTAGCAATACGTAACTGAACAGGAAGTACAACA
>JALBCR010001256.1:0-39632 GCA_030710515.1 Abscondita cerata
CTCTACATACCGGTTTTTATCCTTTTGGATGTTGTCCCATAGATTTGCTCCCTGTTCTACCCATTGTTCCACGTTTGGTCCTCTAGACTTACATCGACAAAACACTAGACCGTTCTAACTTCTCTTCATCTTCTATTTTTGGCTATTTTTTAGGGCAAATTAAGCCAGAAATCTAATAGTTCCTGTTTCTTTTATTATTGTTCCTGTTCAATTTTTCTTTGTCTTGATAGCATGCGCATTTCTGCCAATATTATTCTGGAAACTCGACTAGCTCCACTTACGTTGACGCTGCCAATTTTGATCCTCTATTACTGTCACGATGGTGTTGGTTCTCAATCCCGACGTCCTGCGGTGGCGATTGTCTTAGTCGTCACTGCATCCGGTCGAATCTCACCACGTTTTCAATACCTCAGACCTAGTAGCAGTTAATGTTCTCTGATTGACTTCCATTGGTACATCGCTTGCGTCTTGAAGGATGATGGCTTAGCAGAGGAGATTGTCGTCGGCATCTCTGCTTCCTTCCTTTTGTCAAAGACGTTCACTTCGTCTCAATGGCTCAGAGAATGTTTTACCATCATACTACTGACTTTGTTTGCACAGATTAAACTATTGTTCTCAGACTTCTAGATGGGTCGATATGCTGCAAGAGCGGCACAATGATCCGTATTTTGGTTAGAATTTATTGGTTTTACTTAACTGTAGAAGTACCGCTTTCACAAGAAAAAATAAAGAATTATTTCAAGCAATTATGATTTATTACTCTGCGTCAATAGTATAGAGACTTTGAAAACATAATCTTTTCTTTGAATTTTGTTGTCTGTTATTCATGTCAGAGTGAAGTAAAAAGTCTTTATGCCAAATTATATGTTTAGCTGATTTAATGTGGTTTTGTCCTGGTTTTGAAACTGCCAACCCTGGCATTAAACCATCCAGTATTTTGTCTAATTAAACAACTTTCTATTATTGTAAGGTTTAAAAAATATGTATAGATACAACAGGTAATACAGCCTTATACCGCATGTCTCTTGACAAGTACGCAACATAAGAAGTTCACTATAGAATAAAATTGAATTAATAATAATAATAATAATAATAATAATAATATATAATATATTAATAATAATAATAATAATAACTTTATTGCCCAACAGGAAAATTAATCCCCAATTACAGGACAAATTAGAAATGTATCATAAAACAAATAAATAATAATAATAGTACCTACAAATGGTATTATCATCAACAACACACAAGACATAATCGTTGTATTGAAAAATTAATAGTAATAAAATAATGCTAATGGTTAACAAAGTCAAAAATAATACTAGAACGAAAACAATAATAAAAATAAAATGTGAAAGAATAAAATTGTCAAAATAAAAAGAATTGAATAAAAAATTACAAAACTACTAGTTAACCCTTGTTTGACCAATTGCGTTAATAAATTCACAAAATGATAAAAAGAATAAATCAAAATCGTTAACAATTCTGTTGAAATTTCGCATCATCCTGTTTATAGGCGCATTAGCACCAACGTTTGTTCTAATAGTATTAAGGTGAAAGGTGGGTTTGTTTCTGGTATACACTGTAGGTACATGCCATTGTATGCATGATAATAAATATGAACTGTCAATTAAATTCATGACCAGTCTACCAATAAACATTAAGTCAGATCTATTTCTTCTGGCAACGAGTGTATCAAGACTGAACTGGCTATTTAAAAAACTTTGATCGATTCCACGAGGTGGATAAATGGAGTGCACCTTTAAATACAAATATTTTGCAAAACGTCTCTGCACACTTTCAAGATGAGAAGATTGACAATTAAAGACAGGAGACCAAACAGAAGAGCAGTACTCAAGACGAGAACGTACTAACGAAAAGTATAAACTCTTAAGCATAATGATACTAGTAAACTGCCGTGTATTACGTATTAGAAACCCAAGACATTTTAAAGATATTCGAACAATAGAATAATATGTTGCATTGAAGTTAAGTTTGTGATCAAATATGATACCTAGATCTTTCACTGATCCAATTTATCTAATATAGATACCATTGATTTTATAGGAAAATTGCAGTACATTATAACATTTTGAGAAAAAGACATTACATTACATTTAGAAATATTAAGTTCCAATCCATTATTTACGCACCATGCAGATATATTAATCAAATCACTCTGCAATAAGCTGCAGTCCTGAGTGGTATCTATGCTTTTATAGAGTTTTATATCATCAGCGTATAAAAGAAACTCGCTATTATTGATGCAGTTAGAGATGTCATTAATGTATACTAAAACAAAAGCGGCCCCAAGTTAGAACCTTGAGGAACGCCACACGATTGCACAAATGCGGTTGATTTAAAACCATTATGCAGGACAACTTGCTGCCTATTAGTTAAGTACGACTTGAAAAAGTGTAGAGTTTTTACCGAGCAACCAAGAGAATTTAGTTTAGAAAGTAATATACTGTGTATTATCTTGTCGAAAGCTTTAGACATATCCATGTACACAACATCAACCTGACCACGTTTATCTAAGTAATTTGATACATATTGGGTCAAACAAGATCAGTTTGTTAAAGTAGATCTGCCTTCATAAATCCATGTTGCTTGTCTGTAATAATTTGCCTCAACGATGGATATAATTGACTATAGATAATGCTCTCAAAAATCTTCGCAAAATTAGATATTATAGATATGGGGCGGTAGTTGGTGACACACGCAGGATCGCCTTTTTTAAAACCGGACATATTCTTGAAATTTTCCAAATATCTGAAAACACCTGTATTTAAAAGATTTATTAAACAACAATAAAAGCGTTTGGGGACAACACGGAAAACAGTCCTTAATTAAAAATGCAGGTATGCCATCCAACCCAGAGCACATATTAGATTTTAATTTTTTTATGGCAATGAAGAGATCGTCCTCAGTAGCAGAGACGTTACGTATAATAGAAAAACTATTTGAAAATGGCGTTTCATATGTACTATTAGCAGTATTAGTAAAAACGCTTTGAAATAATTTTTGAATGCTTCTATTATTTCACGTGGAGACGTCAAGCTTGCATTTGATAACTCATAGTATTCGGAACCTTTGATACGGATCCATGCTTGCTGCGTACATAATTCCAAAACCCTTTCGGATTAATAGCAAATTCAGTTTGAATTTTGTTTATATAGTTACAGTAATCACGGTTTATTATAGTTTTCACTTCACGCCTAATTATTGAAAACTTATTGTAATAATAAAGTGATCTAAACTTTTATACAATCTGTAAGAACGATTCTTATCTTTAATTTTGCGTTTTAAATTAGAAGAAAACCAACACGGATAAACACCGGTAGAGGATTTTAAAGTTGGAACAAATTTATCAAGTAATAGGTATAGCTTATCGTAAAAAGCCTCGACACATATCATTTACATCATCAAACTTATTATCATATAAGAAAGACCAATCAGTACAACCAAGCTCTTGATATAAATTCATAAAATCAGCTTTACGAAAGTTATAAAGTTTTGTACCATCGCTAAAAGGAAAATGTTTTATACTTTTTCCTGAAAATGATACAGTGATAGAAAGGGCAGGGTGATACGGATCAATTTCAACTAGTGGGAAAGATTCTTGTTCAACTTCAAATTGAGATTTATTGCATTGTTCAATACAAGATCTAATAGCCTATTTGTACTATTTTTGACATTGTTAATCTGGACTAAGTGTAGATAATTTATTGTATTATTTAATAACACGCTTTTGGTATCATTGGTAGACGCAACAAAGTCCGGTACATTAAAGTCTCCAGCAATAATTACATTGTCCAACCATGACGTATATTCTTCAAGTAATTCAAAAAATGGCGAAAATCATTTAAGGACAAATTAGGGGAATGTAAATTACGAAAATATTTACTACAACAAAGGCTGAGAGAGAAATTTACAGCCTACTATATCGACTAAGGCAACTGAAGTAAAGTGATCTAAATTTAAGGATGTAATATTTGTGTGTTTGGTGGCAATTAGTACTCCACCACCTTTGGAACGAGCAGTGACTGTAAAATTCCTATCTGATCGAAAAACTAAGTAATTATTCAAAGGAAAGAGTTCATTACTATCGACGTCATTATTTAACCAAGTTTCAGTCAAACAGATTACATCATAGTGTGAATCAGATACGTTTAGAAAGAAAGTATCTAATTTAGAGCGCAGACCCTTACATTTTGATAGTACCATGTAAAATACGACGTATTTATATTACTTCCGACTTGAGGAGTCCGGATGTTAATTATTTCATCACAACTGTTAAGGCGCTCTAGTTTTTGAACCCACAGTTATTGACATTCCAAATAAACTTTCTTTACTTTTCTCAAGGGTTAATTTGTAAGCGGTGCATTTATCCGGTCCCCAGGCCGCATGATTACTGTTACACGTGATGTTTTTTACTATTAAAATTTACACAATTTACACAATTATAGTCATATGAAGCAGCTTTACATTCTCTAACCATGTGAGATTTGGCACACAAAGGACATACTGGCTTACCCTTGTCAGGACAAGCGAATAGTAGAGTGATTGTAACTATTACAATTGTAGCATCTGCGTAATTCCATACCGTCAAACACTGTACACCCGTCTAAACCAATTAGAATATGTCCAGCTTCTAGAAGTTTATTATACAATATTGCATCAGTACTAATAATTGCTTGAAAAACAGCTGCATTATTTTTAAGCGGGATGATTGAAATCACATTGCACAATGTATCTTCGTTAAAAATTCGGCATTCTGACATTTCATAAAATTTAAGAACGCATCAGGGTGAAGGCGTTCAGAAAGACCAACAATTTTATTTTGATTTGGGTCGGCTTTAATTGATGTATATTATATGATCCGGGTAGATTTTCTTCGGCAGCTTGTTGTAATTTTTTGAGTGGTTTTCGTTAGAGCAGCTTACTACAATTCCACCATCTTTTATGGGTTTGACTTGCTTAATTTCTATACCTGAAGCCAAGAGGTCAACTTTTTTTAAAATTTCGCACTTGGTTTTAGCAGTTGATTGGTTTGCATTTACAGGTTTTATAATAACTTTTGCCTGAGAAGCCGAAGAAGCGATGGCTGCATATGAGGTAGCTGGAGTTGGTGGAGTAAGAGTTTTGGAAGGTAAAACAGTTTCGTTTAATTTTTAGTGATACTTTCAAGGGCATCATGCTTTAGTTGCGCAATAGAAGAGCATAAGTTATCCGTGATTTCCTTTTAAAGAGGAAAATTTGTTTTCAAACTCAGTGAGTATTGATGCTGTGATTTTAGAGATCTCAGATTTTATAGTTGATGTAACGCGACTAGATTCAACAAGTAAACATTCTTCACATCGCCATATCAAACCAGGCACGGATTTCAAATAGTTGCTTAAATCATACGGCAGGTTTACGCAGTGGAAATGAAAATTTTATTACATACACCTTTGCATGAAAGCCCCTGGCGATTTTGAGGAAAACGCTTCGTTACAAATATAACAGATCATGTTAATATTTAGAATGGCGGATGTTTATCATTCACCAATAGTGTTATAGAGGGCGTGACCCAAAATGGTCACAATTTAGCGGCCCCAATTTAATGCAGATTTATCCTTATCAGTTCAACACACTCACACACAAATTTGCCTTGATAATTATGTACAACAAAGATAGTACAATTAGGTAATTGCAAAAACGTTTTGATAACTTTTAGTAACTCACTCAAAAACACAAAATTAAGGTAACCCATTGATATAAGTTTCATACCAATACCACCAGTAATTAACTAAATATTCACAAATCTTACAGACCTTGCACAAACACGTTGTTTTCGTTACACGTTACAACAATTGTGAATTGTTCCACTAAGGCTATGAAATTTTCGTATTGACGTATTCGTTACAATTAATTGTCATTAGCGTGTTCTTTATTGTAATATTCTCCAATTTAATTTTGAAAATGAGTGTACACAATCCCTGGAGAAAGTTGAAATGGTTAAGGGTATACAGAGGTGAAAGCTATAGAAACACTTCTGGAACTTAACCTTAATATTAGTATTCGACAACTGGGCATCGACTGTGGTGTAAAATAGGTGTCAAGTTCATAAAATATTAAAAAGCATAAACCGATGCTTACAAATGGCAATAATTTTGTAAACATTAATGGAAATACACAATAATAATATAAATTTTGTTAAGAATATTGGCTTTACTGATGAATATTCGTTTAATCTCAATGTAGTTTCCGTATCAGCATGATGGGTGTCCAACACATAAAGCGAATTAAATAAAATAACTTTTAAAATGAAGCACTTCCTAGAACCTGGAATGGAAGAGGTGAGGAAGTTACTTTGGCCAACCAAGGGTCACCAGGCTTGTCTTCTAACAACTTCTTTTTATGGCCTTAGATATCTTCGAAGGATTATACAGACAGAACACACGACACAATTGAGTCTTTAAAGGATAAAGTTGTAGAAGTTTGCTTCAATATACCAGCAAACATGATTTAAAATGCAACAAAACTTATTTGGAGCACTGTTTAGCAGTAAATGGACAGTATTTTAACCAGTTGCTATAAGCCAACAAGCTACTCTGCATGTAATACTTATTAGCTTTCAGTTCTGTATATCTACAGACAAATCAGTCCTTTTCAGGACCACTAACACACGTTTATAAAAAAATAATTTTTAATACGATGTAATTAAAACTTAAAACCACAATTACTTTTAATAAAAAAACCGTATGTGAAATTAAAAACATTTCTTAAAATTGTTCTTGGGTGGTTTTAAACAATAATCTTGTTATCTTGTTTGTTGAATCTTAGATTCTAGTAAAACCTGAAAAGAAAGTCAAAAAGAAATAGCAAACTAAATAATTTAAAGCACAAACCTTTACTCTCTCATTATTCATAACATTAAAAACCTTAATCGGGCATTTTTTAAAAATATTCATTAATCCTATGAGCTTCAAATTGTTTACGATTAAGAAGCTAAAAATGTATACACTCTAATTCTGGGTTGTACTATACTTTGCTGATTCCGAATAAAGTCTTTAGAATACCATCTTCTGTTTATCGGTAGAGACCTGTGGTAGAGCAAACTACTCGATGAATACTAATCCAAATATCTGTCTTATCTATAATAACAACTGTATTGACTTAAAATAAACTTTTGGCTTTAGAAAACCTGCATACTCTTGCAAGATGCAAGTATTATGTCTAATAGTTTACACAAAAGGTCTATAATACAACAAAACAAACGACTCATTTAACCTCAAATTCAATACAAACAGGTTTTATGCAAAAAGTACTTTATTATGCTTGCTTCAATAGCTATATTAAAATATGAAAGCTTAACTGAACATTGATTAGAATTTTCGTAAAATCACAAAAATACTAAATACTTAGTTTTTACAAACTTAAAGAATAATATTTACATTTGAAGGAAGATTAGACATTCTACACTTGCTCTCTCTTTCTAACTTCAACAAAATGCCGTCACGTATAGGGTATACTACAATCCAAAATTTTTATAGCAATAGTAGAGCAAACGAAATTTTTTCTATAGTAAAAATCCTATGTTGCGTCTTTCCAGAGATATTGTTATGATTGAATTAAGAATTTTCAACCTGACTATAATTGCTCAATCATTCATTACTAATATTTTTCCTTTTTGTTGTCAAATTCAATTTTTCTTTATATCCCAGTTAGCTCATTTCAACCACTTAGCACATGATACAAAAATTCCATTCTTTCAAACTTATATTCCAAAATTCCTTACATAAATAGTTTAATGTCAATTCGAATGAAATAAATTAAAACAAAATTTCCAACAAAAATGTCAACTACTATTAATGAAAGTTAAATTTTTGATAAAAGAAAATAAACACAACAACTCCAAATAAAAAAAAAATTATCTAAAAAATTATATTTTCTTTGTGTCTATTTAGATGACCTCTTCTCTTTTTACAAATTCAGCGCATCTAGATCGTTCAAAAATAAACTCGGTTCCAACCACGTCACCTCCTTACTCTTCAAGAAACAACAACTGTACTATATTGCTTATTGCCTTTATTATTTGTAAATGTAAACCACTTAACTTTGTTTTTTATATTTCTTTTTCCATCCATCAACCATACCTCCATTTCTTACTCCATCATTTCAACCTTATCAGTCAATCCAAAACAGTATTTTGTTTTAAATTATATCTTTTATAACTAAAATTATCTTGCTAGTAAAAATAAGTTTTAGCTAAAACATAATAAATTTAATCATAACAATATACATAGGTATCTTCAAAAATACTTTTTTTGAGATATCTCAGGAACGATGAGTGCCAGATGCTTCTGGTTAGAAACAGGATGAACCTACAACCATACACAATCAGGAATGTGTTTTGTAATTTCAACTTCCAAAGTGTTGCTGACTTTACACTTGTCGGTGGAATTGTTCCCTAAAAATATTACGGTAAAAATAAGTGCTTATATTTTGTATTTTGCTGTTTTGTTTTGTTTCTTAAAATGAGATAAAGCAGGCACAAGCATGGATGGTTTTGGCGATTTCTGACTCCAAAATGTTGTTGACGTCCAAAACGTTTGTTTGATATATTCCAGGAACGGTAAGTGCTGATGACTCGTAGTTTGAAGGGTTGTTTTTGGAATTGCTGCTTTCAGATTATTGCAGATTTTCAATTTTCTTGTTTATGTATCTTGGCAACTGTACCTGGTGCTAAATTAAAAATTTAAGCAGGATGCGGCAAGAATATAGCAACACGGGCAGGAATTAATTTTGTAATTCCTGTTTCCATACTGTTGCAGAATGTGAACTCAGCAATAAAACATTTCTTTGAATTATCAACTAAGAACCCAGTCCAATAAACAACTTTCCATTCTACGGTGCAAATATGCTTGCAGGTGAAACTCAAATTCCTCGGGCCATTTTTGTTGTTGTTTAAAAAACGATTTAGGGATTCTATTTCTTAATCGATTGCCAATTTTTGAATTTCTGTAATTCTTTTTCTGGAGGTGAAGCCATTTGTCTTACAAATATTCTCGTTGTGTGTGCCATTCTATTCCAATGTCATCGGGGATTTTGAGATTGGGTTTCTTAAAATGGATAGTATCCAGTAGAGAGCAATACCGAGCACTTCCATACAAGGATAATCTGTGAAATCATTGGCAGAATTTATGCAGGTAGAAAATTATATTGCAGATTTTTAAGTGTTCCTTTTATGCTTTCTCTTTGTCGTGGTTGCTGTTATCTTTCAATTCCTCAAAATCTCCGTTTCTACGTTTGCTGCGATGTCTGCTGCTATTTAACACGTGGCCAAGTTCTTGCATACCACATAGATCGTTAATTGTCGATGGCATTGGAGGATTGACTAAGACACTTTTACTCTAGGAGATCATACCGATTATGTAAACACTTGGATCATTCTGGGAGTTGTCATCGCAAAGCTCTAAACTTTATGTGATTTTATTAACCCAGGAGTGTCGCATTTCTAAAAACAGATTTTAAACCCAATCATTCGTCTGTTGGTAACACCAACGTGCTTGTAGCACACGGTAATTTGGTATTAATGGTATTTATTTGAGAACAACTCGTTAGCCCACTGTTTGTAGACTTCTATTGATTTTGGTAAATGGACTGCGGGTGAATCCATTTGCGACACGTCGCAGCTACCTAGTTACAAACAAATTAAAAAAACTATGTTTTGAATTACGAGCAAATCTCTTACATAACTTCTTTGCTTTATCATTTATGTCGATTTTACACAAGCTAGTGCTGACTACTTATAGGTATACTAAAACGCATTGGCGTACCGTGCATGTACACATGAACTATTGCAAATTAAACAAGTAACATACTGAATTAATTTATGTGTAACTTATCAGATTACTTGAATACTTTTGTGTGATTTTATTACTGTGATAATTGTTTACATGTTGCTTACCTTAACATGGTTTGTTTATCTGAATGAATATAACGTGTTTCCTGTCGTACAAACCCAAGTCGCCTT
This sequence comes from Abscondita cerata, assembly GCA_030710515.1. Lineage (NCBI taxonomy): Eukaryota > Metazoa > Arthropoda > Insecta > Coleoptera > Lampyridae > Abscondita > Abscondita cerata. The sequence goes on from JALBCR010001256.1 coordinate 10,025, forward strand.
AATTAAATTTTTCCCCTGTTGAAAATTTTTCCAAGAGAGGGTTTTGTTTTTTTTTTTTTTTTTTTTTTTACAAAACTTTTTTCTTTTTATTTTTTTTCTCTCACAACCTTTTTTTTTTTCCTCCCCCCCCCCCCCCCCACCAAACACAAACCAAATTTTCCTTTTTTCTCTAAAGAAATAAAACAGCAAAACCAACCTTTACTTCTCCCAACCCTTCTTCCTACTTTTGCCAATCCCCACTTGTAAAACGCGTATTATAATAATAATAATAATAATAATAATAAATGTATTTATTTTTACACAAAACTAAGAATTTAATACAAATAATTACAATATTATTCATTGTATAAAAATAGGAGAGAGTTCAGACAAAGCTGCTCTTCCACTCTCCCCATGAAATTAAAATATCAAAATAACTAAAAAATAGTATCAAAGTAGAATGTAAAACCTGGACACCGACAAAATTTAAAATAATAAAATTATAAAATTATAGAACCAATTAGTTTCGTTATTCTTGGGTTTTCAGAGCGAATAAACGAGAAAAAAGTCGTTTCTTAAATTGATTGACCGATAACTGTTTATAAGACGGAGGGACACCGTTGTACAGATTTGCTACATTATAAGAGAAACAGCGTTTAAATAATGATGTACTATGTTGTGGTATGGTTATCAAGCCCCTATGTCGTAAGTTTAAATTGTGAACATCTGTTCGAAACCTGATTTTATTATATAAATATGGAGGTTGTTTCTCAGTTATTATTTTGTGATACAGAGTTACCGATTGCAAATATAGCCTATCTTTCATAGAAATCCAATGAGCATCGACCAACTTGTGCGAAATGTGTTGAGATTTTGATAGTCCATAAATTAATCTTAAACAATTGTTCTGAACACGTTGGATACGCTGCGATGTCTCAACATCTAAGCACGGTCCATATACAGGAGCACAATAGGAGAATTGTGACAGCACTAGTGTATCACACAGCATTATTTTAATTTTTTCACTAAGATAGAACCGATGCGGATAAATTAATTTTATACTAGCGTATGCTTTTTGAATACATTTAGTAATATGGTGTTTGAACCTTAGAGATTTATCGAAGAACACTCCTAAATTTTTTGCAGTGTCAACAAAAGGTATAACTGTATTATCAATTTTGATATCTGGAATTTTAGTAACTGCGGTAGTCTTGCCCAGTACTAGTGCACATGATTTCAACGGATTTAATTTTAAAGAATGTCTACGAGATATTTGAAGCAAACTGTCCAAATCTGCATTAATATTGTTAACTGCTTCATTAATACAATCGGGATTATCTGCGTAATATATTTGAGTATCGTCAGCATACATATGGCTACTACAATATCTTAAATGCTTACAAAAGTCACTAACATAAAGCGAAAATAGAACCGGTCCCAAAATTGACCCCTGAGGTACACCTTTTGTGAGTTCGAGAGACTCAGATTCCTTTTGATCAATTTTTACTCTTTGAGTTCGATTACTTAAATAACTACGAAACATATTAGTTACTTCATCCCCTAATCCTAAATAATGCAGTTTAGCGAGAAGCATTTCGTGACAGAGTGTATCGAAGGCTTTACTATAATCCAAAAGTACCAATATAATCATCTTACCCAGATTCGATTCCCGTATAATGTCATCTGTTATATGTAATAACGCGGTTGCGCAGCTAAATGAAGGTCTAAATCCTGACTGAAATTCCGGTAATATTTTATTTTTGTCTAAAAATAAACGTAACTGTAAATTTATAACTTTTTCTAATAACTTTGATAAGACGGGCAAGATACTGACTGGTCTAAAATCTTTATATTCAAGTGGTTGTGCGATTTTGGGTAACGGTGTTACTAGAGCAATCTTCCACTGGTCTGGAAATTGCGAGTCGAGTATGCAACTGTTGATAATGTGCACCAAGTGTGGCAATATGTAAGGGCAACATAGTTTAATCATTTTAAGATTTAATCCGTCAGCTCCCGTTGCATTACTTTTCAGCGAATTAATTATTTTCCACACGTCCTCAACATCTATTAATTTTAAGTGTAATTGATTCACTACTGCTTTATTAGATTTATAAAAATTTAATGTATTAAGATTTATATTATTATCAGGAGCACTATTAACAAAATAATTATTGATCGTATTTAAGTCTTCGAGAATTGAGCTGTCGCAATTTCTCCGCACGCTGCCTAAATTTAACCGTTTCATCTCATTCCATATTACTTTGGTTTTGCTATTTGATAGTTTAAACTGAAAATAAGCTTTTTTCTCTTGTTTAATAGCAAAATTTACATAGTTTCTAAGAGACTTGTAGTACTCAAATTTTCCCCGAGAAGGATTATTTTTATACTTAATACTTGCCTTATTACGCAGTTTTATAAGCAATCTTATATTGTCTGTTAACCACGGAGCAGGTTTCTTTATAAATTTTATAGTGCACCACGGTGCATGTTTATCAAACAAAGTAACAAGATTTTGAGTGAAACTGGCAACTTTTTCATTAATTCCGGACAAGTAATATATTTCATGCAAGGGAAGCATTTGCAAATCTTGGTAGAAATTGTCAAAAAGTTTCGAAAAGTACGATCAATATTCGAACGTTTATTATTTGACAGTGAAGCATCGCAGTACACTAACTCATGATCTGATAAATTACAGTTTAACACACCTGCCTGTTTTATAGGTAGTTCAGATGATACAATTATAACATCTAGGAGAGAGTTTTTCGATAAACCTAGTCTAGTCGGCTCACTAATGATTTGAATTAAGCTAAGAGATTGCAAAGTGTTATTAAAATATTCCTTTATGTAACTATTCGGCTGAAGAAAGTCAATATTAACATCACCTAAGCATATAATATTATTTGAAATTAACGAACATTGCGCAATTGTATTTTTCAGACCATCAACAAAAAGTTTGTAGATAAAAGTAGGAGGTCGATAAACCATACTACAAACAAAACTGTCATTATTTCGATTACTTACGGATATCCATAACTGTTCTATGCTTTCATCTGTTGCAAGTATTGACATTCTAATGCAGTTTTTTACATACAACGCCACTCCTCCTCCTCTTACATTTCGGTCCTTTCTTAAACATCGATAATTGGTTATCATTACAGCATCCGTAGCAATCTGCTCTGTAAGCCAAGTCTCTAAGACCGCAAGAATATCAAAATTTAAATTATGTACTAGCTGTTGCAGATCATTTAGTTTAGGTAATAACGAACGGATATTAATATGGCGAATTCTAAAGGTTCCAGGTTCCATAGCCGCCATCTATAATTTAAATATAATTAAATTACAATTATAAACAGAAGATAATAAAGTAATGATGTTTATGAATCAAAGGTTTTACAATAGTTGAGTTAAATCTGCAGATAAGTAACATGTATGTTTATCGTCGCTCAGCATTATCACGTACCTTCATATACAAAATGCCCGATAAGAAATTTAGAATTTACAAATAACAGTATTAAATAGCAATTTATGATAAATGAATAGAATTATAAAATAATATAATATGTTTGTTACGTTTAGTTTTAAGTATTTTATGCAGCCAGTTAGGCAACCCATTTTACTTCTTTTGTTGTAAATAGTTTGTAGTAGAAAACGTAATTTTAGGAAAAGCCACCCTATTTCGAGAGCAGTCACCTATAAGTTGCGGCAGTAGGTGCTTGTCTGCAAGCTCAAGTTTATTTTATGTCGTTTAATTGTTTTGAGGCCACAGTTCGCCTGTTTGTGATTGGTGTTGTTAATATAGTGTTTTATTATCAAAATGCCTTTTTCGACGCATTTAAATTTATTTAAAATGAACCAGCTAATATGGATTACGCCGTATCCACTAGCATTTTTGAATATGGAGTGCGTTCAATACTTATGTTAGCCACTTCATACATTGGTCCTTCGAACCTGATTTGTTTATTTCAACGCATTTTGATACATCGAAATTAATTGCAATTGGACAAAAGAAGCACGCAAGATTCAAGAATTACGTGGTACGGAAAATTCCATAAGCGCATAGTTTACTCGTTGTTGGCGGGCCTCAGCTACCTGAAGGGACCCCTTTGTTACCAACGATTGTTGCAAGTAAGACGCATGCTTCCTTTTCTAACCCGAGTCCTTTATATCCATTTAAGTTTACGTGGTCTCAAAAACATTTGGATAGAAATTTTATTTTTAGATACCGACTAGGTACCTTTTAACGGGTTTTATATATTTGAACGGCATTGTAACGGTTTTATTGTAATGCATTTGGTTGATTTTGAATTGAAATACATACAAATTTGCCTATTGGATTGATTTTTAATACGCTTGATTGTAGTTTATAACGTTCATTTGAAAATTCTTTGTCTATTTTTTGGCACTCGTGAGAATTATTGCGTTATTATAAAACATTTTTCCTCTACAATCGTACTTACGTATTACGCATTTGATAGTTTTAAAACAATTCATGATGGCTCCAAATAAATCAAAAGAATTTAAGTTACTGGCATTCAAGGCCAAAAATATTTTAGATCAAACAAATAATTTTAACGAATTTATTAATTCATTTGACGATAGAATATCACAAATTGAGGTACAACAGTTAAAGCTTGAATTCGAATTATTCAAGCCAACTTTGAACGAATTCAAATCCGTTTCAGAGGAAATGTCTCTTTGTGACGTTCCGCACGATTTTCCAACAGTTTCGCAATTTTACAAAGATTTTGTGTCTATTTCAGTTATAGCTCAGTCCTTACTTGATAAATACGAACAAACAATCAGATCGGTTTCAAGCGAAAGTTTAAATAGTACGCGTACGACTTCAAGTAAATCAAAGGAAAACGTTAAGCTTCCTACGATAAATCTCCCGACTTTTTCAGGAGAGTATCAAGATTTTAGGGCATTTTTCGAAACGTTTGAGGCTCTAGTTGACTCTAATGAAAATTTATCCCAAGTTGAGAAATTTTGTATTTAAAAATTGTTTAAAGGGTTCGGCCTTGCAAATTTTGAGCGAAATTAAACCTTCCGAAGGAAATTATTCCATTGCTATCGACCTTCTAAAAGAAAGGTACGATAATCGAAAGCTGCTTATTTTTAGTCACTTTGACACCTTGTTTGAGACACCGAGAATTGTCAAAGATACACAATTACGTGAGTTTTATAATAAGTTTATAAAGCATTTGCGTACTATTGACAACGAGGGTATGTCTCCCGAAGAGTATAAAGATGCCGTTTTGGCATATCTCGTTAAAAACAAAGTAGACTCCGTAACCGCAACGGATTTTCCAAAACGTTTCCAAGGAAAATTCCTAATGTTGAGCAAACATCCACATTTCTGGCTAACAAATGCAATATTATCGATGACACTTCTAAGGTCACAAATGCTGCTACTGCCAATTCTTTGAAAAGGGCCAGTCAAAAGGGTTCCTACACCTTGGCTCAAACTACATACCTTTGTGCTTTGTGCAAAGAGCAACATTTCTTGAACAGTTGTCCGTCTTTTCTGGCCTTATCGTCCAGAGCTCGTTTTCACAAAGCCAAATTCTTACGGTTGTGTCTTGTGTGTCTTCGTCATGACACCAAGTCTAAATGCACTTCTACAATGAATTGCAAGAATTGTAACCAACGTCACAACAGTTTGCTTTGTTTTAAAGCTGTGACTTCAAATAATTCAAGACAAGAATGTGCTCGGCCCGGTTCTCCTCGTCAGATAGAACTTAGTAGCTCGCCTGCATCTAATGTCGTTTCTCCTGCTCAGTCAGGTACTTCAGCTGTTGAGTCCCCTGAGGCTCCTAGCGCTTCTACTGTATGTGGTTTTCAAGATCCTCCGAGGTCTTATTATCCACTGTCCAAGTCAATGTTGTCAGTGGCACCAATTCCTTCACTGTTAAGGGTCTCCTGGATTCAGGGTCCCAAAATAACCTTATATCGGAAAACCTTCATAAAAGATTGAATTCTTCCTTTACATCAATAAACCTTACTCTTAAGGGCGTTAACGAGTCCGTATCAACCTGCTCAAAATACACTTCCGTAGAATTACACTCTACAACCGGACGTTTCAAGTCTGATATCGACTGTTTAGTGGTTCCTAAAATCACCGATCAGCTCCCTAGAGTAATGTTCAGTAAGGATCTTTTGGATATTCCTCCAAATCTCCGTCTGGCTGATCCGTCTTATTATCAGCCCGGCGACATTGATATCTTAATCGGTTCAGCTATGTATCACAAACTAACGTTGCCTCGAAAGATTTCCTTAGGCCCTTCAATGCCAACCTTACAAAATACCCTTCTTGGTTGGGTCGTGGCAGGCGATTTACCTAAAGATTTGCTTGCACCTTCAAATTCGTCAGTTTGTGGAGTCTCGGCAGCTTGTTACCACACTACTTTTGAGGTCAATGAACAAGATACGGAGATTCATCAATCGTTAACCAAATTTTGGGAGTTAGATAACCCCAAACCCATTTCAAGGTTATCTTTACTTTCGCCTCAAGAGAGATTCTGTGAAAGGCATTTTCTCGACAACATTCGTTCGGACGAAACTGGTCATCTCACCGTTTCGATTCCATTCAATTCAAGATTATTACTTTTAGGCGACTCAAAACAAATCGCCGAAGCACGTTTTCTCCACTTAGAGAAACGTCTGCATCAAAATCCCGATCTTCTAAGGGAATACTCGCAATTCATGTCAGAATATGAAACGTTGGGTCACATGACCAAGATTTCAGAAACTGAATGCAATTCTCCTTCTGGCATTCATTGCATAGAAACGCTTGATGGTCCTGTCAACATCTCGGAGATACCTCCACAGTTTTTCCCCATCACGCCGTTGTTAAACAGTCCTCTTTGACTACTAAGTTACGCGTAGTTTTTGATGCCAGCACAAAACGTCAACTAACATTTCGGTAAACGACACTCAGATTGTCGGCCCTCAAGTTCAGGACAACTTATTTGACGTATTGCTGCGTTTTCGCGCTCACGAAGTCGCCCTCTGCGGTGACATCGCTAAGATGTATCGTATGATCAACGTCGATGCTGCATCTCGTAAGTTTCAACATGTACTCTGGAGAGACAATCCAGAAAAATCCCTCGACATTTTTCGTTTGAACACGATTACCTACGGAACTGCTTCTGCTAGTTACCTGGCTACTCGTTGTTTGACCCATATCGCAGACGCACATAAGGATTTCTTTCCTGAGTCTGCCGAAGTTATTTCAAAGAACTTCTATATGGACGATCTTTTATTTTCGACCGACCGTATAGAAAAAGCCATTCGTGTAAAGGAAGAACTGTCTTCTATTCTTTCTGCTGCAGGTCTGACGATCCGCAAATTTTATCTAATAAACGGGAAGTTTTATCTTCACCTAACTCCGACTTCTGATACAGAAGCTTTGGCAATCTGGCATTGCATGGGACGATCCCCTTCCTTCCGAAATGATGTCCCAATGGTCCGAGTTTAAGAATCAACTACGGCATTTAAATGTCATCAAAATTCCTCGTTGTGTTATTCCGAATTGTACTTCACAGATTTATCTTCACGGCTTTTGCGACAGTAGCGCAACTGCTTACGGTTGCTGTTTCTATCTACGTTGTTGCACTGCTAATAATGAAGTGAGTTGTACCTTGTTATTTTCTAAGTCCAAAGTAGCACCTCTGCGAACAGTGTCCATTCCGCGGTTAGAGCTTTGCGCGGCAGTATTGATGGCGGAATGGTGTTCAAAATCAGAAATGTTTTCGATATTAACTTCCAGGGCATTTTCTTATGGACAGATTCTAAAATTGTGCTAAACTGGATCAATTCCGCTCCAAACAAATACCATACATTCATTGCAAACCGCATTGCCGTCATACAGGAATGCACAAATATTAATGATTGGCATCACGTGCCAACCTCTGTTAACCCAGCTGACTTAGTGTCACGCGGGTTAAACCTTTGACCTTAAAGGATAACCGTGTTTGGTTTCAAGGTCCCGAATTTCTCCTTTCTCATGATCTTGATTGGGTTCGCGACTTTGTCCCAGACAAACATGAGAGTACGGAACTCAAAAGCACCGTTGTCTTAGCTTCTACCAATTCAGTCGATGAATCTATTTTGATCAATTTTCTTCTTATGGAAAGCTTCAAAGGGTTTTTGCGTATACCCTACGATTCCTGCATAATTGCAGAAACGAAAACAAACGAACTGGCAATTTGAAAATCACCGAACTCCAAAGTTCGTTGACGGCTCTTATTAAGCTATGTCAGGCTAATTCCTTTGCCAATGAGATCAAGTCTCTCATGAGTGACCGAGTTATTAAGAACTCGCGAATTCAAGTCCTCAATCCCTTTCTGGACGAAGCGGGTTGCTTACGCGTTGGTGGTAGACTGACAAACTCAGAATTTCCCTTTGCTAAAAGCACCCTATAATTCTCCCAAAGGATCATGCATTCTCTAAACTTATTATTTTAAATGGGCACAAGGAATTACTGCACGGCGGCGCGCAACTTCTTCTTGCGCACATGCGAGAACGTTTTTGGCCCATCGGGGTCTTTCGTATATTAAAAACTTCTCCGAAAGTGTGTACCTTGCTTTAAAGCTAACCCTGTGTTCAAGCACCCGCTCATGGGTAGTTTACCTGAAACACGTTTAAAATACGTGTACCCTTTTCACAACGTTGGTCTAGACTATGCTGGACCGATTACCATAAGGACCGACGCACACGTGGTGCTCGATTATTAAAGGCCTACATATGTGTGTTCGTGTGTATGGTCACCCGCGCTATACATTTGGAACTTGTCACATCTTTGTCTACGGACGCCTTCTTGCATTGTTTGAAACGATTTATAGCGCGTAGAGGAATACCAAATTCTATATCAAGCGATAACGCCACTAACTTTCGTGGCGCTAAGACAAAGTTAGACTCTTTGTACTCGGTCTTACACAAAGAAGAGTCAAGTAAACAAATTGATAATTTCTTGAATTCGAAATCAATCAAATGGCAATTTATTAACCCTCGCTCTCCGCACGAAGGCGGAATTTGGGAAAGTGCGGTTAAATCTGTAAAAACCCATTTAAAAACGGATTCTGGGTAACGCAAATCTCACATTCGAAGATTTGTATACGTCATTAACCATGATTGAATCAATATTAAATTCTAGACCACTGTCCATTATTTCCTCGGATCCTGACGACCTTGTCCCCCTTACCCTGGACATTTTTAGTGGGTAGACCGCTGACAGCACTACCTGATTACGACTACACATTCATGCAAGAAACCAGGTTGTCTGTTTTCCAACGAGCCCAGCAGATGGCTCAACATTTTTGGAGGCGCTGGAAGCGTGAAGTCGTTCCTGATCTCCAAAGACGCCTAAAATGGAGCAAGAATCTTCCTGATATTTTGAAGCTCAACTCCATCGTGCTTCTTCAGGACGACGACCTCCCCTCTTCAGTGGCGTCTCGGTGTAGTAAATAGTATACACCGCGGTGCAGACAATGTTCTACGTGCAGCATCAGTAAGACTGCCAGGAGGCTCAATAGTGAGACGCTCGGTGCATCGTTTGTGCGTGCTTCCTGTTAGTTAAGTATTTTTTTTGTTGCCATTTGTATTAACTGAAGAATGTTGTTATTGTCCTAAAATAGCCTTGTTTGATGCTAGTTTGTAGGTTTTGTAGTTTTGTATTTAGATTTTGTGTTTTTGTAAACTTTTTTTGTTTGTTAGTTCACGTTATGTGTTTGGTATCGGTTGAAATCCTAAGAGATTTCAAGGGGGTGTGTTACGTTTAGTTTTAAGTATTTTATGCAGCCAGTTAGGCAACCCATTTTACTTCTTTTGTTGTAAATAGTTTGTAGTAGAAAACGTAATTTTAGGAAAAGCCACCCTATTTCGATAGCAGTCACCTATAAGTTGCGGCAGTAGGTGCTTGTCTGCAAGCTCAAGTTTATTTTATGTCGTTTTAATTGTTTTGAGGCCACAGTTCGCCTGTTTGTGATTGGTGTTGTTAATATAGTGTTTTATTATCAAAATGCCTTTTTTTTCGACGCATTTAAATTTATTTAAAAATGAACCAGCTAATATGGATTACGCCGTATCCACTAGCATTTTTTTGAATATGGAGTGCGTTCAATACTTATGTTAGCCACTTCATACAATGTTTCTAACTAATGTACAATTAAAAATTAGAAAACAACAAATGATTTCTTATGCCTGCCTAAAAAACTCTCATAAATGTTGTAACATTAAACTTAACAAAAAATAATTAAATAAAACACAAATGCATTTCCAACTCAAACACAATAATGTCAAACTCTAATCAAAAGATTTCTTTAATCTGTACCGCTTTCTTCTTGCCGTTTTCGATAATCATAATCTCTCCATCACGTGTCCAAACATTGCTTGCACTAAATTTATGTACAGCTGCCTTTACTAATTTCAATCTTGCAGCAGTTAAATCTTCTCGTATGGTTATGCCAGACCCTTTTAACAGCATATTATTCCTAAAAACGTTATCTCTCACTTGATAACTTAGAAATTTTACTGTTATAGCTCGATGTTTTGCCGGGATTTGAGCACCGACCCGATGACTTCTATCTATATCTTCCCTAGACACGTGCACATCTAGTTTATCGCTACATAGAGTATGGATTTTCTTCTTTTGTTTCAGGGATTCCATAAATCCTTACACAGTTTCTACGTGTATATTGTTCTAATTCATCACACTTTTTTATTAATTGGCTGTTATTACTATAAAATGTTTTATTGAAATCTCCATTTTACCTATTTTATCGTCAATTTCTTGAAACTTTTTTTCAAAATTCTTTTCGATTGCAGTCGTTAAAGATATCACCAATGTGTTTATGAACTCAGGCGATGCACAAATAGCATGGATCTTTGCACTTAAACCTTCAATTCGGGCTGTTGTTCATCCATTTTCTTATGCTGCGATCGTGTTTGAATTAAGTTTTCGCCATTTGCTACTCAAATTTACAAGCACTACACAATTTTGAAGTGTTAACAGTTTATACACTACTGTAGTATTAGATTTTACACAATTTATAAATATTTCTTATTTTAGCACATTCATAAACATATAAATTTCAGAGCGCCAACACACACGTCTTACTTTGCCCCACTCGCCATTGCGTCTTCAATATATATGACGTTTGTGATTATGTAATTATCACGGGATATTTTATGTTCTTATTTACCTTCTATAATGTTTACACACTTAATTAATATTATTACAAGTGAATACTAGGGTGGGTAAAGGTTAGCATGTTTAGGTTTTAGTGGTTTTCCTAAACCTTGAAGTAAATGTTTTGCTAAAACGAACCAATTCACTATTGCACACGTTTCGTCACCATACTATACAGGTTTATACTGATCTTCTGGGACACCATACATAACACTACATCACAATACAATATTTGTATAATGTACCATACAAATAAATAAATAAACGGAGTTACTTGTTTATTTGGTTGGCAGATTTGACATATTGCGTCAAAAAATGCGCCCAGTTTTTCTCAATGTATATGGCATCATAGCCAGCATCTGACTGTAAGTACAGATTTCCAGAACAATTTTCAAATTTATAACAAATAATATAAGTACAACAACTACTCTAAAAGTTAAATAATTTTTATATTAATTTTCTAGTTCATTTCCTTTTCACTACGCAACCTGTAATTTTTATTTTTGTACATAAGGGTTTTTGATAAAAGCTTGACATCAGATCTATTGAAATAATAACACTATTCTGGACTTCCATTGTCTATATTTTATTTTTAATAGAATAAACACAACGTTTCAATTGCTATTGAATCTGCAATCGTCTTCAGGTGAATATTAAGAAACTTAAAGACTACTGTAACTTATATACTAATACAATGTTAGTGAAGCGATCAATGTACAAAGTTAATGAAGGGGACGTTACCGTAAACTAAGATTAGTCAGGCGTCTAATTAAGGGTTTCCATACATTGTTAATCTCTACGCTGGGTTGACTAAAGACATTCTTGTTGTTTTCGATAAACGCTGCTTCTTTAAATTTTTTCTTTTGTACCAATGCTCTTCTCGTGTATAATTCTTGCCTCCGACCATTTCATTTTGTGATGTTTTTCCCAGGAGTGTTGGGCAATGCCGGATATCAAAGTCTCCTCTCTGCGTATTGGTTTTATGTTCCTTCAACCTGATATCTAGGGTCTTTTAGTTTCCCCCTACGTATGACTGGCCGCATTCACATGGGACTTCGTAGATGCAATTCTTGGAGTCACGACTGTTGTCTGGTTTAGTTTTGGAGATCATGCTACCAATAGTTCTTGATGATCTGAATACCGTGTTAATGTTATAATTTCTTTCTATCCGTTTTATTTTCTCAGATAATCCTTTGACATATGGAATGCTGAGTAGTGTTTTGGGTTTCTCTTCGGTCATGGCTGGTTGGTTCTTAGAGAGTTGTAGAGCAGTTTCTACCGTTCGTTTCGGGTAACCATTTTGTTTAAGGTCTCTTCTGATGTTCTTGATTTCTTCTTGTAGTCCTACCTTTGTATTACATAGTCTGTGAGCTCTGTCGACTAAAGATTTAATAATCCCTTTTTTTGTTGTTCCACTGTGATTGGAGTCGTAATTCAGATATTGACCGGTTTAAGTTGGCTTTCTGTAAGCTGTATCACAATATCCTCATTGTTTCTTTGCGAGGACGTCCAAGAATGGTAGTGAGTATTCTCATGGTGAATTTGATGGATGGTTTAAATGTTGTTCAGGTGGTGTAGGAAAGGTCTAGCTGACGGTCGCTATGGTTCCAAATTATGAACGTATCGTCTACATATCTGAGCCATAATTTTGGTTTAAATCTCGCTTTTCTAGAAGCTTGGACCTCGAACCAGTTCATGTACATGTTGGCGATTACCGTTGCGAGAGACGAGCCCATGGAAAACCGTCGTCTTGTGCAAAGAATTCGTCCTTTAATTGGAAATATGGGTTCCTGAGGCACTTGTAGAAGTTTCATTATCTCCTTAACCGGTAGCAAAGTTCTATTAGTAATTCCTCGTCCTCTAGTAACTTCTTTTGAATAATTTCTAAAGATTCTTCAACCGGATACATTAGTGTAAAGACTTTCTACATCGAAGCTGACAAAACGGTCTCGTTTTGTAATTCTATAGACTCAATAATCTCTACAAAATGTATGGGAATCCTTTAACAAAACGATGGGCTGCTATCTTGAAGTGGTCGTACAATTCGGGAAGTAAGAACTTGACTAGTTGGTATGTGAATCCATAACGAGAGAGCTTAGTTATTGGTCGAATAATAATAATGTGGGTTTACTGTGGTGTATGTAAGATATATTCTATTCGGGAAGAAAGGTATTCTTCGTATTTCTTAATATCTGTAGACCTTCCTCTCTGTGGCTGGAAGTGGGTTCTTTCTTCTGCGTCGGTAGTTCCCTTGTCGTAGAATCTGTCTGTTTTTGGTCGTGTATGGGAACTATGATTACTGTTGCTTTTTCGTCAGCTGGCAGGATTTTGATGGATTTATTCTGAAATTTTTAAGGACCGATATCTCCTGTTCTGTTATGTTTGTTCTTTCCTTTCTTCAGTACATTCCTGGACTTTCTACTTGAACTCCTCTGCTTAAAATTTTCGGTTCTAACTTATGGTCTCCACAGCACTCACAATGTCGAGAATAGAACTTTGTGGGCACAGCAAAATTCAAGTCCTTTTTCCAAAGTGAAGTCCTGTGATTGATAATGGATGTGAGGAAATGTTGATAATGGTTCTCTGTACTTCCCGAGTATTGCTAGTTTTGCTGGTTTCTGGAGTTAGATAACCAATTTCTGTTGTGAGCCAGTTGTTGTGTTCCTTGAATCTTGTCAACAACGGTACAATCCTTCAGAGAATCGGAAGTAAATCTTCTCTGAGATGATTAATTTTATTTCTGAATTTCAGTGTGTAGCGTCTTGGATTAGTGGGCTCTTCCAACGATGATGGTTGATTTGCAATCTAATAAGAGCCAGGCTAGCTCTTCAACAATCTTGCGTGCTTTTTCACCCTGATTGGGAACTTTAAACTAAAGTTTGACCTCACCAATAATCTGCTAACATCTACATGAACTGGTTCATAGTCCAAGCACTGGAAAAAGCGAGGTTGAAACCAAAATATGGCTCAGATATGTAGACAATACGTTCAATTTGGAACCATAGCGACCGTCAGCTAGACCTTTTCTATACCACCTGAACAACATTAAGCCATCCATCAAACCTCACCATGGAGAAAGAGAGGAGAATACTCACTACCATTTTTGGACGTCCTCGTAAAAAGAAACAATGGGATATTTTAACATCAGTTTACAGAAAGCCAACTCATTACGGCCAATATCTGAATTACGACTCCAATCACAGTGGAACAACAAAGAAAGGGATTATTAAATCTTTAGTCGACAGAGCTACAGACTATGTAATACAAAAGGTAGGACTACAAGAAGAAATCAAGAACATCAGAAGAGACCTTAAAACAAAATGGTTACCCGAGAACTGTAAAACTGGTAGACAACTCTCTACAGAACCAACCAGCCATGACCGAAGAGAAACCCAAACACTACTCAGCATTCCATATGTCAAAGGATTATCTGAGAAAATAAAACGGATAGAAAGAAATTATGACATTAACACGGTATTCAGATCATCAGAACTATTGGTAGCATGATCTCCAAAACTAGACCAGACAACAGTCGTGACTCCAAGAATTGCATCTATCGAAGTCCCATGTGAATGCGGCCATTCATACGTAGGGGAACCTAAAAGACCCTTAGATATCAGGTTGAAGGAACATAAAACCCTTACGCAGAGAGGAGAGACTTTGATATCCAGCATGCCCAACACTCCTGGGAAAAACATCCAAAATGAAATGGTCGGAGGCAAGAATTATACACCGAGAAGAGCACTGGTACAAAAGAAAATTTAAAGAAGCAGCGTTTATCGAAAACAACAATGTCTTTAGTCAACCCAGCGTAGAGATTAACAATGTATGGAAACCCTTAAATAGACGCCTGACTAATCTTAGTTTACGGTAACGTCCTTTCATTAACTTTGTACACTTGATCGGTTCACTAACTTTGTATTAGTATATAGGTTACAGTAGTCTTTAAGTTTCTTAATATTCACCTAAAGACGATTGCGATTCAATAGAAATTGAAACGTTGTATTTATTCTATTAAAATAAAATATAGACAATGGAAGTCCAGAATAGTGTTATTATTTCAAACTTAACATTGTCTAAACTATTCAAACGTACATCAGATCTAATCATATGAAGAAAACATTAAATAACAATTACAATTCCTGAGTGCTTTTATTTTAACGACATTATTACTAGGATTTTACATGTTAATATTTCAATCCACATGTTAACATTTTTTTGGAACATTTGGTATAAATAAATTATGTTAATTATAATTAAGTGGTAAAATCTCTATTAGAAAATATTCTTATACTCATTAATTTAATAAAAAAACACACAATAAAATTATCGTCTCGAGAGGATTCGGAACGGACGAGTGTATGGGACTTTGTAATTTGAATTTGTTACTATGGTAACAATATTTATGATTGTAGATTTGCTTGGTACTGGACGATTTGGATCCAAGAAAGCTGCAAATGAAGCCGCAACCTCACGAGTTGTTCTGTTTAATATTTAAAAATTAAACGTGTCAAAATGTCTCAAACTTAATAAACAAAATTTGAATAACAATTTCGTTACCATAATAACCAAGTCAAATTACAAAAGTCTCTTAGCCTCGTCGGATCGAATCCTAACCGAGACGATATTTTTTTTTATTAGATTAAAAAAATTAGTATATGAATATTTTCTAATAGACATTTTACCACTTAATTATAATTAACATAAATGGTTTATACCAGATGTCCCAAAAAAGTGTTAACATGGGATTGAAATATTAACATGTAAAATCCTATGGCCAATGTTAAATGAAAAGCACTGTATAATCGTAGTCTCGATTTTAATAAGAGGTATTTGCAAGTTCATGACACCACTGACAGACATCCTAACTTTGATACTAAGAAACTTTGTCACCTAATCGAATATTAATGAAGAACTATAACATACCCCTTAATATGTATTAGATGTTGACTACTTCGACGTTTTATGAAATTAAAATGGAAGCCATTTATAATATTACCATTGTTTTAAAGCAGCGTATGTTTTAAGTAATTTCAGAATAACTTCAAAATTTGCAAATACAACAAAATCATTTGCATACAAAAGCGATTGAATATCAATGACCTTGTCTAAATGTACAAGAAACGTCTCAATAGAATCGAAGTCAATAGAATAATTCAAGTTAAAGTCAACTAATTTTAAAATTATAATAAGCTATTAAGTCGATTCGATAGAAAAGCTTTTTGTCACAGAAAACTGTGATTAATAAAATCAAAACGCTCGCGCTCCTATTATCATCAAAAGAATCGGAAACATTGTTGTTTTGGTTCAAAACGACTTTGAATTTATAGTTTTTTATCAAATACACTTACGATTACTTTATTCAAAATTTATACAAAATTACTTAATTCTGTCTTTCATAATGTTTTTGAAATATAAAACATTTACGTATTGAAGATTTTATTATCTGTAGAAAATGTTAGTAGAAGTAATTTGGGAAGAAGATTTTTGAACAATCACAAACGTTTGGGTACAAACTTGTTTCCGATTAGTAAAGGTGACTTGTTTTCTTTAATGCTTAATTAATTCTTATTTTGACGTTAATATCTTTAAGAAACTAAGGAAGTACGAGCACTTTTTTTTATTGCCAGGAAGCTAATTAGAATTATTTTATGACAATGCAACATTCTTAAATTAAGTAACAAACTTCACTGTGTATAATAATAAAACCCATTTTTTATTATTTAATTAGTAATTAGTTGAAAAAGTATGTTATATTAGCAAATTTACTCTCAATTGGAATCGGAAGGAATGAAGCAGAAATGAATTAGTTTAAGGGTAAAAGCATTTAGCATAGGATAGTCCATATGTAAGGATAATCCTTGTAATCCTGGTATCTAACCCGGCACGTTGAGATAAGACATACTGTTATAGTTTCACTGTGGTGTGGCGATATCTCCAACAAATATGCAGTACGAGTGCCGCAAACCATCTTAATAGTAATAAGTGGTGGTAGAACGAATTTTATGATAGAAATTCGTTTGATAAATTAGAAAAAGAAACATGGGTGATATGAATCTTGTGACATTTTCGAAATAGTTTCTAATAAGTTTTCAAATGTGAGCATGCAAAGTGCGTCACGAACTTTGATATAAATCATAAATGACGCATGTCCAGGTTCATAATTGCATTGTCCATTATTACTGACCGATTGAGTTAAGTAGACTGTTGCGTGTCGAGCAAGCCTGTTGTACATTATTGAATAAACATCCGCAGACTTTAAGAACTATTCATAAAGCTTTGATTTTACATCTGATATACACAAGAGTTAAGGCTTTAACGAGTAATTCTCGACACTCTAATGTTAATATTAAAAAACTTTTACAGCTTTTTAATTGAATTTCTACTAGTATAAGATGTTTTTGCTTTTCAGAAACAAAATAATAGTAATCGACCGTGAAATTTGTTTGATGATGGCGGTTGAAATGGGGCACGCGTTACTAATATAATTTTGGTACATTGTCACAAAATAAAAAATTTTAATTTTTAGCTTTGATTGTCCACGATAATCTTAGTTGTTATTTGTTATACAAAATTATATGTAGGGACACGTTCTAACTATTTAAATCATACTTTAATTATTCCTATAAGTTCCGAAAAATTCGCATGCTAGGTTTATTTTATACGACGGTTTTATATTCTGAATTCTACAGCAATACTGACAATACTATAAACCTAATAATTGTTAAAAATAATGAATTTTAATAGTGGAACTTGTTAATACATGGGCCACTCTGAAATTTTGGGGATACCACTTTATTTTTAAGAATGTTTTGTGCTGATAAACGCTACTATGAACTTATAATTGATTTTAATTCTATTTATGTTCTTTGAAATTTGCGTTATCAACCAAATTTTATCTTATCCAATCTCAGGGTTTATTTATAGAGTCGTGATAATTTCCAACTTTCGCTAACATATTTTTTTTGCGATTAAAGTTTTTCTTCTTTCGGCTATTTAAATAAGACACAACGTCAAACAACCAGCATTTATTTTACAATCATTCAAACACGAAAGGTAATTTTTTTTCAACAAGTTAACATTTAAATTAAGGCACAGGTTTGCTTTAAAACGCCACGCGATGCGCAGTATAATGATTTAGTCAGACGCAACAATGTGACATGGAGTGATTAACCTGTACATCAAGTTCTTAGGGTAAGTGAAATTCTGATCTTATTTGTGCTCTTTCCCTGCATTTGATTTTATTGGTTACAGGTTATGTCGCCGCTGATTTCCACCTGGAGCTCACCCCATTGGTAGATGCCTTCCGATGCTGCACACAGATACGCACGTTGAATTGTCAGTCTTTTATTTCTTTACTTAATACTGCCTATTATCTTCAATGATTCAGGTGAGTTTATCGTACGAGTGTTTACGTTTATTTATTAAGTTTTCGCTTATTATCTTATGTTAAATTGTTTTCGCAAAACAGCACCTTTATTTGCCTCACTATTTTGTTGACCGCGATTTTATTTAATAACTACAATTTAATTCGGCTTGTTAACTTTCGTGATTAGCTTCTGTTTATATTTTACTCAACGTTCCTTTTGCGTTGGTACAATTCAGAAGACCCTCGGCGTGGGTAGTCACCCTCATTTATAACCTTTTGTTATAATTTAAATTCATTTGTTTTTTAACCGACTTTAACGAACACTTTTAATTAGAGTAGGGTTTTTTGGTCTATCAATTGTGGCGCCATCTCTTAACTTCGTTGTTGCACTACCCTTTTCACCGACAGAAAGCTATAATTCCGTAATTAATTGTTTCAAACATTAATTACATCCTAAGCGTTTCTATGCCAGACGTTTTCTTCTGACTTTCTTTTGTTAACTTTTAGGGTTTCTTCTTTTAATTTACTACGCCGATTTACAAACGCAATTTATCATTTCAAGACAACCTAACGTTGCTTTTCCAAAATTTTCTTAAGCTTTTTCTAATCAACGTGGTTTATTTTCAACGGTTTTTACTTTTTCGAGGCTTTATTACCCTTATTTTTGCCTCATGGCTCTCGCTTCTATCCTTTTACCCTTCAAAGTCAATGACCTTGACATACTTTCTTAATCTAAATTTTACTAATTATTTTACTTTTTTTTCAGGGCTGGGTGCTGTATGTGAGCTGCTAACAACTTTAGTCTAAATGAAATTTTTATGGAACAATAGCCAAATGTTCTGTTTACAAGTAACTGCGAAACTGAAATCGATACACCTGCAAAGATCAATTATTTACAAATTAGGAGCTGAAACTGACCACATTGACGCTATGAATAGATTTTTATAGCTTGGACTCGCGCTTCGATGCGTATAACATCGTAATATTTACATAACTTTAAGTGTACTCAAAGTAGTCCCCGCCTGCATTAACGCACTTTTTGCATTTTCCATGGATGCAATGCATCCAGCCACTGCTTTTTTTTAAATGAAGTCAAAATACTCGTTCACCGTTACATCTACTTAATTTCTTCAATGAAAACGGCGACCTTTAACCCCCCAGTAGTGGCACTCCTCAATATTATTACACAAACAGTGGCGCCGGGTCTCACAGATCCAGATAGAAAAATAACAATAATAATAATAATAATAATAATAATAATAATAATAATAATAATAATAATAATAATAATAATAATAATAATAATAATAATAATAATAATAATAATACTCTCCAGGAATGCCCGGTCCGGCAACTTTATCCGGCATTTCTTACTCAGGGTCGGACTCGAGGTGCTGTAAAGAGCTACGGCGGTTCCATGACCCTGAGTACTCAAATGATGTCTTGAGCTAAATAGCTCCTAGATGAGCAAACGGGTTTAAGAGTGATGGGGACGGCTAAGGGCTGCCTGCTCTGGCAGTGTACCAATAATGAAATGGAGAATGATAATGAATCACGGGTAAATCGGCATTGTACCACCAAAACCTCTTGTCGAGTTAGGCAGAGGCTCACGTTCGAAAAATGTACTACAGTCTCCCGAGGTACACCGTGGCGAAAGCAGCACGAGTTCGCGTATGGCTACTGTAATAGTTTTTCCATTATTATCGGAAAGGCCCAGGGTCAGAACTTCAGTCCCCACCTGCTTTAAAAAAGGGGTTATAGAGGTCAGAAGGATGAGAAAAAAGGTAGACGGTGAGTTGCAAGACACACCGAACCATGTACTGACTTTAATACCCCGAAGTTGCCTACCAAAATCAAAGCAGGTTACTTGGTCCTACCGGTACGTCTTTTTGTTCCAGGTGTTTCCGGTGCCAGAAATTTGGACACACAGCACAACGCTGCGACAATATGCAAGTGTGCATGTGTTGAAAAGAGCTGCATAACGGCAAACGTTGCGACGAACCCATCGAATGTGTTAACTGCAAAGGGAATCACTTAGCCATTTCTAGAAATTGCCCTATCTTTAAACAAGAATCGGCCATTCAAGAAATTAAAGCAAAAGAAAACATTTCATATCTCGATGCGCGTAGGAAAGTTGTCTCACAAACTCCACACCAAGGTATCTCTTACACCAAGATGGCGGAAAAGACGCCCCAACTTGACATCGCCCAATTAGTGAAAGAGCTGGTACCTACATTAGTTACCATGCTAAAGAAAAACAAAACAGCGAGAAGAACCGCCTAAAGTTCTACTACTACCTCACCGGTGACGAGGTCACGAGTCAACTCGCTATCCAGTCAAGGTCCTGCGTTGTCTGATGGATCTAAAAAGAAAACGTCAGGAGACGATAGATGTGAGTTATTCTTTGAAGACGACCGGTAACTCGGGAGGCGTCTATTACAAGCCAAAAAGACCAAGGGGTGGCCGAGAAGGTAAACCTCGGAAGAGGGCTACCTAAAGTGTGATAAAATCTGTGATAATACCTGTGATAATTGTGTTTGTAGTCCAGAGTATTTATTTATATTTATACATAGAGATTTATTTATTTATTTGTTTTTGTAATAGTCCTTTAAATTATTTACAATTTATATATATATAAATATATATATATATATATATATATATATATATATATATATATATATGTCCAACAAAAATTATACAGTGGAACTGTCGAGGATGTGTACATAATTATTGCCACATCAAACTGTTATTACAAGAACACGATCCAGTATGTCTCGCTATACAAGAAACGCACCTAAAACCAAAACAAACTTACAATTTAAAAATTATTACATGGTAAGAAAGGACGCAATTGGTGGTGAAAGGGCACACGGAGGAGTTGCTATATTCTTGAGGCAAGATGCCATTTATAACGATCTCCAAGTACGTAGTCGTTTACAGGTTGTAGCTGTAAATATTACGGTTCCTATAAAAATAACTTTATGTAACGTTTACTTACCTGACGCAAGCTGGACACTAGAGGATCTGAACCACGTTGTGGAACAGTTAAATCATCCGTTCATTTTAATAGGCGACTTTAATGCTCACAATTTATTGTGGGGATCCATTAAAACAGACTCCAGAGGACAACTGCTCGAACGCTGGTTAGAAAATGAAAAATTAATTTTGCTAAACACAGGATCAAAGACGAGTTTTAACACAAATTCGAATACGTTTTCGGCAATTGACCTATCTATAGCCTCTAGTAGATTACTAACCAGAGTAACGTGGAAGGTTGAAGAAGATCTTTGGAATAGTGATCATTTTCCAATCGTTATCGAATTTGACATTCCAAAAATCACAAACGCGGTTCCCATCCGATGGAACACAAAAAGCAGATTGGGAAAAGTTTTGTAAAAATTTAGTTTGCCCATTAGATGTTTCAGTAGAAAACGTTACGAACAACATTATCTTAGCTGCAACAAAAAGTATACCTAAATCTGAGGTAAACCTATAAAGAAACTAGTGCCGTGGTTCAATGAAGAAGTTAAGAATGCTATAAAAAAAAAAAAACAAGCGTTCAATAAGTATAAAAAGTATCTCACAACTGAAAATCTAATCGTATTCAAAAAGCCAGAGCAAATGCCAGAAAATGTATTCTCGAAAGAAAAAGAAACAGTTGGAACACCTATACCTCAACAATAACACGCAACGAACCTATGTCTATTGTGTGGAAAAAAAGTAAGAGCTGTGACGGGATATAATCCTCCAAGTTTAATTAACGCGTTAGAGACAGATTCGAGACATATAGAACAAAACACCACAATTATAGCTAACATGATGGCTAACTATTTTGAGAGTGTGAGTAAGACGACCAATTATAGCACAAAATTTCTCCAAAATAAAGACCTAAGAGAAGAAGTTACATTAGACTTTAATACTGAAAACAGCTATTACTATAACTTACCGTTTAGCTTGTTGGAACTCGAAGAGGCCTCAACAAATCCAAAGTCAGCGCTCCTGGTCCAGACACGATATCCAACGATATGCTCAAGAATTTAATACCTGAAATGAAAAACATTTTATTAAAATTATATAATAAACTGTGGGAAGAGAATACTTATCCTGATTCCTGGAAAGAGGCAACGGTTATCCCAATTCTAAAACCGAACAAATCTAAACTATCGCCCTCTAGTTTTCGTCCCATTAGTCTTACATGTTGCATGGGCAAAATATTTGAGAGAATGGTGAACAAAAGGCTTCAAATTTTCTAGAAGAAAATAATCTATTAGTGAAACAACAGGCAGGTTATAGAAAAAAGAGATCGACCGCTGACCACTTGGTACTTTTGGAACATCACATTCAAGAAACTTTCAGAAAGCGTGAACACCTAGTCGCAGTGTTCTTTGACATAAAAGGAGCGTTCGATATGACTTGGAGGTACGGAATACTCGAAAAGATGCATAAATTTGGTTTGAGAGGAAAACTTCCGTTATTTGTCAAATCCTTCCTCACTGATAGACGCTTTAGACTAAGAAATGGCGATAACTATTCTAGTGTAAGAACGTTAGAAAACGGTGTTCCACAAGGATCTACGCTCAGCTGCACCTTGTTTGCAATAGCAATCAATGATATAGCCATGAAAATCGATACGAAAGTGCGGTACTGCCTGTATGTAGATGACTTGGCCATATTTAGTAGCGGCAAGGTAGTCGGACAAATTACAAGACGATTACAGACAGCAATAAACCAAATTATCAACAATAGTGAAGAAATAGGGTATGTATTTTCTCAAGAAAAACCAAATGTGTTCACTTTTGTCGATTAAGAAAACCGCACTACGATCCCTTACTTTACTTAGGAGATAGGGCAATAGAATGTGTAAACGTCGTTAAATTCTTGGGTCTGATGTTTGACTGTAAACTTAACTGGCGAGAACATATAAATTCAGTGGTGCGTAAGTGTAAAAAGCGCTTAACGTCATAAAAGTACTAAGCAGCACTAAATGGGGCGCAGATCCAAAGTCTTTGCTGAATATATATAAAGCCGTCGTTCTATCAAAAATCGATTACGGATGTGCAGCATATTCTTCGGCAAGAAATACGCAACTGATGATGCTCGATAAGATCCATTGCATGAGCATTCGATATTGTTTAGGTGCGTTCCTACTACCTCGGCAAAGTTTGTACTGCGAATCTGGAATGATCCCCTACAATATAGAAGGAAAGTACTAATTAACTCTTACATTACGAACGTAAAGTGTAATTCCAGAAACCCAAATTCTAAATTTCTTTTTCTACCTATGAGGATTATGCCAAAAAACCAACAATAACCAGACCTCTGGCAGTTAGATACTCTGAATACCTGGTAAAAATCGGACAAAAATTTCCCAAGCAAATTGTGGAAACTCGTATAAATGATGAGACACCAACAAAATCAGAATTTAAAAATATCGTGAAAGAAAAGATAATGACAGAATGGCAAAGAGAGTGGAGTATGCGGTTGCGTTGCTTAGGCACAATTGAACCCGAGGTGAAAAATACATACACTTTTATAAACTTACCAAGGCCAGATATTGTGCGTGCTTTCTAGTTACGTTCAGGACATACTAGACTAACACATAGCTATATCTTAAGTGGATATCCGAAGCCGATGTGTTCTTTATGCAACGTAGAATTAACCGTTGTGCATATCGTTGAAACTTGTCAGATGTACGAACCACAACGTCAGGAGTACGAATTGCGAGGTGGAATGTCTGAAAAAAGAAAAGATTTGATCTACAATAAGATTTTAAAAAGGTGGAAATATTTGAAAAAATATAGTAATTTTAAACTTACCTGATGGAATATAAGCTTACCTGTTGATATAAGTGCAAAGCTAATGGCCCTGGTAGCCGATGTTTTAAAACAGAAAAACAATAATAATAGTAATAGAGATTTACTCCTGGGCCCAACGTCTATGTCTTGGGGAAGGAAACAACGTCCAGGAATGCCCGGTCCGGCAACTTTATCCGGCATTTTCTCCAGGGTCGGACTCGAGGTGCTCTAAAGAGCTGCAGCGGTTTCCATGACCCTGAGTACTCAAATGATAGTCTTGAGCTAAATAGCTCCTAGATGAGCAAACGGGTTTAAGAGTTGATGGGGAATGGCTATAGGGCTGCCTGCTCTGGCAGTGTACCAATAATGAAATGGAGAATGATAATGAATCACGAGGTAAATCGGCATTGTACCACCAAAACCTCTTGTCGAGATTAGGCAGAGACTCACGTTCGAAAAAATGTACTACAGTCTCCCGAGGTACACCGTGGCGAAAGCAGCACGAGTTCGCGTATGGCTACTGTAATAGTTTTTCCATTATTATCGAAAAGGTCAGGGTCAGAACTTCAGTCCCCACCTGCTTTAAATGTTTAGGTGAATAGTCAACCACCGACCACTAAAGCAGGCAAGCCACGGCAGCGCATAAGATGGAATACAGACATGAACATGCATATCATGCACTGCTACTATACAATAACACACATGGAAACAGACACTATATCATACAGACAACAATTACATACACAATTTATACAACAATACCATCACATTACATTAACCGAACAAAGAGTAGCAGATCAAAGACGAGCGATAGTAAAAAAAAATCTGTTACCCAACACAACACTAAACAAAACAAGTTGCAAACACACTACATACACAAACAGAAACACAATCAGAAGCAAGATACACACAGACAATAAACAACACTAACAGTAAGCACCCAAGAAAATAGCAATGACAGCGACACAATAGTATATGATCACCCCAAAATCACAACAGAAAACATTGATAAAACACATTAATACAACTCACACAGACATTAGAAAGTACAATTATGCAATACACAGGAACAGACCCTACAAACAGACCAAAATTACCAAAACTACACACATCAAAATCACTCAGCAGAACACTACATTACCTGAACACACATACTCCCATAATATATCAACACAGACACCACACTCACAGAAATACACACACTTGTTTATGCCGGGGCAGTGAATCACACCAATCAATAAACCTGCTTGGCCAAAACGGTTGGAGAGTCAAAATATGGAACTCCCCGTGAACTAGGTAGACTAACACAATACATAAACGTAACACATCACCAAAATAACTGAAACATTTGCATAAAACATTTAAGAAAATAAAAACACACGCTAAACACAAACAACACAACCAACATATCACAGAGTATATAGACACCCTTAAACAAAAACTCGCATCCAAAGCACAAAGACTGCACAGATACAAAACATGCACACTACGCAAACAACAAAATGCACTGTTCACAAACAACGAAAAATATTCTACAAAACTTTAAAATCAGAC
This sequence comes from Abscondita cerata, assembly GCA_030710515.1. Lineage (NCBI taxonomy): Eukaryota > Metazoa > Arthropoda > Insecta > Coleoptera > Lampyridae > Abscondita > Abscondita cerata. The sequence goes on from JALBCR010001256.1 coordinate 35,913, forward strand.
ATAATACAGACACAAAATAACGGCACACCAATACATAAACAACTTACAGATTACTGGACCGTTCTGTGATCTAAGCCACTACAACATAATAAAAATACTAACTGGATCAGGAAGAGGAATAGAACACAGAATACATACCCCAAATGACATTTACAAACATATCACCACAGGAACTCACAGACATAATAAATAAGACACACAATTGGAAAGCACCGGGGGTAGACGAAATTCAGAATTTCTGGTATAAGAAATTTTCCTGTCTACACCGATGTTAGCCAAAAACAACACACATACACTATACAATCCCACACAACACCTACATTTCTAACACAAGGCACTACATACATGAAACCCAAATCTACAAATACACACAACCCAGCACAATACAGACCAATCACATGTCTCGCAACACTTTACAAAAATAATCACAGCATGCATCACAAACAAAATATATACACATATAACACAACACAACATACTTACAGAACAACAAAAAGGCTGCCGCAGGGGGTCACAAGGGTTGCAAGGAATAAGTTCTGATATATTCAGTTATTCTTGGACAGTCACTTCAAACAAAACAGACATCTACACACAGCATACGTCGACTACAAAAAAACATTTGACAGCACACCACACTCATGGTTAATACATACGCTGCAATTATACAAAATAAACACAACGCTTGTCACATATTTATAACACCTCATGGAACACTGGAAAACAACACTACACCTAACCCTAAACAATACACACATAAAAACAGATAACATACAAATAAAGCGAGGTATTTTCCAGAGAGACTCTTTGAGCCCCTCTTTGGTTTTGCCTAGCTTTTAATCCACTCTCCAACACACTAAACAACACAAAATATGGTTTCCACATAAAACATAATAAAACAACCCAATATACACTATTACATTTGTTGTACATGGACGATATCAAAATATACGCAGACACAAAACAATTACTAAACATAACACACACATTTTCAAAAGACATACGCATGGAGTTTGAACTGACAAATGTAAAACCTTACACTTAGAAAAAGGAACTCTAAGTACGGAGAAAGTCCCGGTTGGAAACTCGTAGGTTCATAGAATCAATGGAAGAGGGTGAACTTTATAAATATTTGGAATTCGAACAGGCTAAACTATACACAACACAAGCACATAAAACAAACACTCACCAAAGAATACACAGACAGATTAAGTATACTACTAAAACACACATTAAATTCAAAACACATCAGAATAGCCATAAACACATACCTTTATACCCACACTTACATATTCCTTTGGAGTCATACATTGACACATACAGAATTAGAAGAACTTTAAAGGAAAACACGAACAACACTAACAAAATACAACAAACATCACCCAAAAACCACTACAGAGAGGTTGACTCTACCCCGATGTGAGGGCGGACGAGGCCTCATAGACATATCCACACTACACTACAAATAGATGGTCACATAAGGCTGTTCTCTCAGGGAGCTATAAAGTTTATGTAAATTTATCTCGCTTATTTTAAAATGTTTCTGATTTTGCACAAAACGTATAGCTAACATTATTATTTATGTCGTGCAGGAGCTATATTTTTTTAATTTTTCGTCTTTGTTGAATTTAATTTGAATTAAAACATAAAATAATAGAAAATGGATTTCCTTATAAGCCCAAATTTCGACTCTGGTGAGACATAGATAATAATTTTCTGACAACCCTACTTTTTTTAATTTTTACTTAAAATCAATGAGAAAAATTAACGATAAGTAAACGATAAATACTGAAAACTCTTGGAGAATTGTGAAATGAATGTACTCGCGGGCGAATTTTTCTGAGCGCAACAGGCCAAACTTGGAAGCCGATTAATATTACAGATAAATAATATATTGTTGAATTGTTGATGTCAATTTTTTTGTACATGACGTGCATTTTAAACAACTTTAACAACAGAAAAAACAACAAACAGCTATTTATGTAACAAGAAATAAAAATAGTAAACCGCCTACTAGAAATCTGAAATTGTCCCCCGAGATAATCTTTTAAGGAAATTTTCCTAACAAAACAACACACATCTCAGTTTACAACCAAAGTTACAATCACAGACAACAACTACACACCACCTGTATTTACAGAACGCAGACATGGACATACAAACACATATAAAATCAATACAAACACAAAAGCAATCATGGACCCCAAAGACCCTCCACGGGAGACATCCCCACGAACTGAGCTCAACCGACTGTACACAAAAAGCGTCGAACATGCGTGGTTGGCCCGTGGGGAACTGTTCAGCGAGACAGAAGGGTTTATGATCGCAATACAAGATCAGGTCATACACACAAAAACTACATGAAACACATAATAAGAGATACAACACAGACAAACGACAAAATGTAGAAACACAACACACACATCGAAGCCATATGACCATATTACATCTGGGTGCACAATCTTACTCAAACAGACTATCTACAAGACATAATCAAATAGCAAACATAATCCATCAAAAACTAGCCATTCAACACAAACTAATAGACATACACCACACTATAAATACAGTACACAAACAGTACTAGATAAACACAACACATAAAATATATTTCGACAGAACGATAATTACAGATAAAACAATACACCACAACAGACCAGACATTATACTCATAGACAAACATAAAAAACAACATATAATAGACATAAGCAATACCCCAACACACACAACATGGAAAAACCAACACAGAAAAACTTCACAAATACAGATCTCTCCATAAAAATAAAACGTCTATGGAAGATAATGAAGAAGTGGTCATAGTACCAATAATTCTCCACGGTATCATTACCACTGCCAGGCACCACATACTCTTCTTGGACTGAAAAACTTTATTACTGCAGCCCATTACTTCCTTACCTTCCCTTGACTGAACCATGCCCCCCATCTTCCTGCTTACCACCACCTTTACCATCTTACCTTATCGTTGCGCCTGTCCTTTAGCACCACCTACCACTTCCACCTGCCACCACACCCTACAACACCACCACCACACCACACCACCTACCCTTCCATGTTCGATTTGATTATGACTTTAGATGTTTGAAGATCTTGATGAGTTATTCTCCACCGGTGATGTGGTTCTGTGGCGTTTTGCAGTGTAGAGGTGGATGCAATTCTTTTCTTTATAACTTCTTCGCCTTGTTACCGGTGGGGTGTTCGCGGCGATAATGAAACGAGACAAGCATTTTTGTTACTTGTATTTTTCTTTAGGATGAATTGATAATGCAGGGACCATAAACGACATCACCATAATTAAAGCGTGATAAAACTAAGATTGTCGCATAGCAATTTTTATTTTTATTTAATAAGTGTTTATCTGATATAATAATTTCATGACGCCATTTGTCAATGTGCACATATTAACATGTTTGGAAAACGCAATTTATTGTCTAATACCATGCCCGAGATTTTTGTAAGTTCATGTAGGTATCATTTCATTTTATATTTAATGTAAAAGTGGATACGGTTTTATTACTTCAGTATTAAAACGAACGTGACGATTATGATGATACCATGAAGTTAACAGTTTTAACATTTTTTTACACACACACACATTTTTATAAAAAAAAAAGAAAAAAAAAAAAAAATTTCCACACACACACTTTACCCACCTTACTTTGCACCCCACCTTGCCCACCACCCACACACCCATAAATTGTTCCC